>JAXIVJ010005401.1:0-74289 GCA_036785665.1 Chirona hameri | reverse complement strand
ATATATATATATATATATATATATATATATATATATATATATATATGGGGAACTATCAAAGCGTTCAAAGTTGTAGCATTCAATGCTTGTACCATCCAAAACCGCAGCCAACAACGCTTGCGACATCCAAAATTCGCCCGGGTAGGGGACATCTTCATGAGCCAAACTCGCCGCATCCAAAATGGTACTCGCCGCATCCAAAACCGTAACATACAGCCACATACAAAGCCGTGGCAGTCAAGCTTGCGCCATCCAAAACTGTCTGGCGCGGTCATATTGGAACTACTAGTTGCAGTGAAACCCGCTAGATGGAGGGACTAGCGGGATGATGACTAATCACTCTGGCACGCAAGCCGGCTACAGTGGAATATGTTTATGCGAATGGACATCTGACACCACACTGGGCCCGACGTCGCCTCGCATCGGCCGGCAGCTGTCGGCGGAGAGGAGGGTGGCTGGTACAGACCGGCGGAATGGGGAGTGTTATATCGAGACCGTGGGAAAGCTAATGGTAAAGCCCAGGCTACACTATGCGTGATTGTCAAGGAAATCACGCGCGTGTTCTCCGTGTTTGCAGAACTTCCTTGACGTCCGGGATCTGCCGGTCAAGCAAATCACGCAAGGAAAATGGATGAACCACTGCATTTGTTTTAATCGATAAACCACTGCATACAATTTGCTCAAACGCTTCTTCATTCATCTTCCGCCACGATACTCAGCACAAATTATTCATGTTTAGGTCTAGTATAGACCTAAACATACGCGAAATCAAGCAAAATGATAAAACCCTGTAACACGTAATATCGGAAAACACGACAAGTTCAGAATTTTGAACTTTTCATCGTTCCGTCCGTGACGGGTCTGCGGAATTTCCTTGACGTTTCATCCGGGATCTGCGTGATGTGCCAGTGTAGCTCACCCAATGCATTTACTATCAGCTTAACTTTCTCTGTCACGCAAATCCCGACAACACGGATAACACGCACATGATTTTCAGGAAATCACGCATAGTGTAGCCTGGGCTTAAAGCTACGACACTTGTTGCTAATGTCAAGAAAATCGCTCACGAGGATGGGCGTTAGCTGCCACGTTTCTATATTCGATTACCGGCCCATTCCGGTAAACCTCATGGTACTAGCTTATGGTACTACTACTACCACCATAGTCATTGGCGGATCCAGAACGGTGGTTGGGGGGGGGAAATTCCCCCAAAATATATCACACAACTCTGAAAACTCATCGGATTTTGCTTGCTTATGCATTGACAGCTGATTAAAAAACTTTCCTTTGCAAAAGTTGCTTAGATTGTCTTCTATGTAAGGAAATGTGTCAATTTTGTGCCAATTTTGTGCGTACCCAAGGGTAGGGCAAACAGGGCAATTACCTCCCCCCCCTGAAGGTCCGTACGCGCCCCCCTTTGGCGTATGTGCCCCTTTGGAAAAAGGGTCCGAAGGGGCCCTTCTTCCATTTTTATTTCGAAAAAAATGAATACTTTCTCATTTTTATGAAAAAATGTTGAAAATATACCCCTCTATAAATAAAGTGGGCCAAATCCGGTGAGTTTTTGTTGTGTGTGGGTACCTTATGGCTTATGCCCCCTCATACAAAATTGCCCCCCTTCTGGAGTGAATCCTGGGTACGACACTACCTCCATGAAATTTACATCATAGTTCAAAAATGCCTACTTTTTCACTTTATTGGTGTTACTTACAGGAAGGTTCAAATGAATATGACATGACATTCATTCATTAGTCATGTTACTTGGTTTAATGTTTTGGAGTAATGTCCAACACTAATCCATCCTTTTGTCCAGTTCATCTAAGCTCCAAAATATATGCTGAGAACTGGGACAGTGATTATCTTTAGGGAGATAATCACCTTTTTCCACAAAAATGGAGGTGGCACCTGAAATCGATAGACGAGGCCAAAATATGATGTAACTTCATCACATTTTGCCTATAAACATTCCTACCGAAAGATATTGGCAGTTTCATACCGACAAGCGAGCCACGCTTATATCGGTCGGTACTCAGCAAGTACTCGGTAGCGAATTCAGTAAATTAGCCTCCCTACGCATTGTTATTCATCATGAAGGTATGGAATATGTTTCCTGCACTCTTATCTTTTGCGAATATGTGCCAAACTTTTATGACAATCAACAATCATTTGAAAAAAGTGCATTGCAATCGGCAGTTTAGGTTGGCCCCGGACTGCAACCTATTTAGCATCGGCGATTTGTTTATAAGTGCCCATTCAACAACGTTGAATATATTGATGCAAAAGTGCCCAGATGTTGCACTTCCCAATACTGGAGGGAAAATACCGATCATTAATTTTCCCAAACTTCCAACTTTGAATTAGGGAATAATTGTATTTAATTCTTAAATTTAGATCACATCATTTTAATACCATAACGGTAGCGAAATAAATTGTTGCTAACAAAATACAAAGGTGTTAGGTGATTATCTCCCTTTAAGAGCCTCTGTGCGATTTTCAAAAATGGAATCAATTCGGCAAAACTAGCAGTGATAATGTCATATAACAATGCGCATGCTTTTATTGAAAAATAGGCGTATTTGACCTGCGTCGGTTTCCGCTACTGTGTGTTTTCTTTCATTTGCAGCATCTCGCAATGATCATGATACTTGTTATCGAAAGCTTTGCGACCTATGTCCTATAATATAAAACATGGTTTGAGTTATTATTGTCATTATACACCATCTATCATGAATCAGTTACAATAACTATATATGTATATGTGTGTGCAGCTGGTCGCATGGCCTATAACAGGGGTGGAGCTTCTCCAGAAAAGTGGGGGGCTGAGCTGGGAAAGTCGCTTAAAGTACCTTGGAAATCCACAAAAATACAGATTTGTCCCCGGTATTGACCCACTTCCTGTTAAGGTTGAAGGGGGGGGGGGGGGTTGAAGCCACCTCAACTGAATAGGATACTACATCCCTGGCCTATAACTTGGACAGAACTGTTCAAATGTGCATCTCGCCAACAATTATAACCTGTTTAAACTTGCCCCCCCCCCCCCCCCAGTGGCCGTTGTTTGCCTTGACTGGGGGGGGGGGGGGGCCCTA
Organism: Chirona hameri; assembly: GCA_036785665.1. Lineage (NCBI taxonomy): Eukaryota > Metazoa > Arthropoda > Thecostraca > Balanomorpha > Balanidae > Chirona > Chirona hameri. Next base: position 71,203 of record JAXIVJ010005401.1, on the reverse strand, counting down.
GTTAACATGTTAGACGAGTCCCTGGTTCTTTTGGTGCCCCATCCATCAAATGCATCGTAAGTCTTCTAGAGAGCGAAGTTGTGACACCAATGTAGATTTCTTGACGAAGCCTACAATCTTCGTGTGGACATATACATTGATAAACCACATTGGTGCACTTCAACTTGTCTTTACTCGTGTTGAGATTGTTTTTAATTACTAAGTTTCGTGTTTTCTTGTTTGATAGTATATGATAAGTTCAAGTTTTTTGGTTTTTGTCTATGCATTTCACCTTCTTTTGTATGATACTACGTACGACTCGTTCGTCAACTTTGTACGCTGAACTCATCAAGTTACGGTAATAGAGTAGAACGTAGCTAGTTGTTTGACCCTGCATGACACTGATTGACATACTTCTTTAGCTGCGCTTCAATCTCCGTATCTACTGCCTTATTTGAATAGCCGTTGTTCACTAAGACCTCCTTTACTCTACAAAATTCAGAGTGTAAAAATTCATATGTAGAGCATATCTATTAGCATATCTAGCATATATATTATATTGCAGAGCATGTAGAGCATATCTACTATATTGCTCTTCTCACAATGGCTCTTATCACGCTCACTTTATATTTTTCAGGGCATTCGTTTTTTGCGTTCATTACGTCCCCTGTGTTTGTGGGCTTACGGAAAACACTAGTGGTGAATTTACCATCTCTACTATCCACTAGGATGCCTAAAAATGACAACGTTTGTCAATGCTCTTTTCAAAAGTGAAACGTAAGACAGAGTTGTTCTCCAGACTAGCTATCAAGCTTTGTAAATGTTCATTGCTCCGCACTTCTACAAAAAATGTCATCTACATACCTGCAGTAGGTCGAAGGCGCAAGATTGGTATCATTTAAAGGGATTATACGGGTTTCCGTCCTGAAAGTAAATGCACTCTTTTGCAGTTGTATGAGATTTAAACACGTTTAAGACATATAACAGGGACCTCAATGCTCATTTAGTTCATTATTTCAGCAATTATCAGCGTTAAAACTTGGGCGTTTTTCGAGACTAGTATCAGATAACGAGTACTTGATCGGCACTACTGTCCACCACTTTTATCTTAAGATCAATTCTAGAGTTTCGAATGATCTGAAAGTCCTACACTGGATCACAAAATTATTATGCAATTCAAAACTGACGGGACTTTGTATTACTACACACGGTTCGTTGAGGTTTTGTGTTTTTGTGGTTTTCTTTTCTCTGGCCTTTAGCGTTGATAATTTGGTGGTGGCGTATTCATTTTTTGGCATGAAAATTCATGAAAAATATAGAATTTTATGGGAAAACTAGGTAACTGCTGCTGTCGTTGGAACAAAACAAGTTTATTTTCTTTCAAATATTGCTTATTTTACCGGAAATATGCCATACGTGAGGTGTTTTTATTAGCATAAAAGAGATGACTGGCTCTGCCTCAGCCGGTCCTGCAGAAAATACGCGGTGGCATCACCGCGCACTTTGGAATGTCCTTACGTGCAGAAGAGGTCATTTCCAGAAAAATGTGGCTACCGTGGGACTTTTACCACCTTTATAAGTACGTTTTACTATGTAACTCAATTATTCTGGGAAAACCCCGTATAATCCCTTTAAAGCTTTGTTCTCAACAAAACACATGTAGAAGTTAGCGAAGAGTGGCCCCAGAGGCGAACTTATTGCCACACCTTCTTTTTGCAAGTACAGTTTTCCATCTGGACCGCGAAATAGAGATTCGGTGGTGCAGGCACGTAACAGTTTCTCTAAGAGCGCTTTAGATAGCTTTAACGGAGGCAGGTTGTTGCTACGTTTATCGTATACTTCATCAAGAATGATCTTGATGGTATCCTCGATTGGAACGTTAGTGAAAAGGCTTTCCACGTCGATAGACGCTATGTCGCCCTGTGGCCTCTTAACCCGCAAGATATCTACAAATTCTTCTACTGATTCTATAGAGTGCTGTGCTGGTATGTACGGTTTTATGAGTGTGTTAAGTCGCTTTGCTAAGTTGTAAGTTGGAGTGTGAATCTGCGATATGATTGGCCTTAACAGTTTGCCTGGCTTCTGTGTTTTTACATTGCCATATGCATAACCAGGAGAATACTCACCAGTTATTTTGACATGTACACCGCCATTCACCGCATTATAACTGACAATAACTCGATTCACTTTAGCCTTGAGTGCATCAGTAGGGTCTTTTTTGATAGGTTCAAACTTGCTTTCGTCTCCCAGTATGTCCTGCATTTCAGTATGTTAAGTCCAAGGTTTAGGAATTGGTGCTGCGCTTCGGTGAGATGCACAGAAGACATATTGACGTAGCCGTGCAAAGGTCTCCAAGAAACTTTCACGCATATATGGCGGCGATCTCAAACTTCGTGAGAGCAAGCAAGGCTACGTCAATCTGTCTTCTGTGCATCTCACCGAAGCGCAGCATCAATTCATAAACCTTGGACTTAACTGTCATACTCATCGCCCACCAATTCGACTGAGAAGAAGGCGGAGTTAGAATTTATCTACCAAGATGTTCTCAGACTTGAAAAAGATAAGAAGTTGAAGTTAGTCCGAATTTGCGCAATGAGCTCATAGGTGAAGGCACTAAACTACGGGGAAATTCGTAGATAGCTAATTGACGAAAGAGCTAAGAGAGGCAGCAAAACAGCTCAGAGAAGATGAAAGAATTGTCATCCGGAAGGCCGATAAGTCTTCTGTTTTCGTCATCCTCGATCGCGATGAGTATTTACAGAAAATTCAGAACATACTGGGAGACGAAAGCAAGTTTGCACCTATCAAAGAAGACCCTACTAATGCACTCAAGGCCAAAGTGAATCGTGCTATTGTCAGTGCTAATGCGGTGAATGGCGGTGTACATTTTGTCAAAATAACTGGTGAGTATTCTCCTGGTTATGCATATGGCAATGTAAAAACACAAGCCAGGCAAACCGTTAAGGTCAATCATATCGCAGATTCACACTCCAACTTACAACTTAGCAAAGCGACCTAACACGTACGGTGGCGCTCGGCGCGCCTCGGCACCACGGCGAGTTCTCTCACGGTGTAATGTGATACCCGCCCGCCCTGGGTCTGCCGCCCTCACATCATCACCCCATATGTATCTTTCATCAACACCTAACGGCTACCAGAATTCGGCGGGACGGGAGGGCGGGAGGGCACGGGTTTTGTTAGTCCTCGAGTAACCGATGTCATTTTACAGCTTCAAACCAACCCAAGAGACGTTTTATTAGTGGATCGCCGGCTTAAACGCGAACATTTTGAGCATTCATGTGACGACGGTGGTCGTTGGAGCCGATTCAGTGGCTGTTAGTTGTATTCTACTGGTCCATATTGCACTGGGCTACAAGTGGAATGATTCAAAACTGTACCAGTTTCTATCGAGCAAGGTGCATTGTGTATTTGAGTATGGGTACGTAAGCCGGTTTTTCTGGGAAATACGCACTGTCTCATTTTGAGCTCTCATTTTGAACATCCATGTGACGACGGTGATCGTTGGAGCCGATTCAGTGGCTGTTAGTTGTATTCTACTGGTCTATATTGCACTGGCTACAAGTGGCATGATTTAAAACTGTACCAGTCTCTATCGAGCAGGATGCATTGTGTATTTGAGTATAGGTACGTAAGCCGGTTTTTCTGGGAAATACGCACAGTCTCATTAAAGAGCGCAAAAACGATTGGTGTGAATGTGACATTGTTAGACTATGTTGATGCATTTCCGTTCAAACAGCTTGCTGATCGGTCATGATAACCTGTTGTCAGATTTTCTGTCTTAGTCTTTGTAACAAATTGTCATGCACCTGTTCGGGCATCAATTAACCACATTTTGCAATGTTTTTTACTTCGGGTCACTTCAGATCATGTCACCAGGTCGCATTAAGTGACCCCATCTCCCCAAAAATATCATTCGTGCCCAGGCAACAGTGTTTGTCTCACATAATTTAAACTCACATAATTGAATTAGGCTTAAGTACCTACAAATCGCATATCTTGGATTTGTGTATATCTGTGACGTAAGGTCAGGTCGGTTCCGTGACCTCCCCATTATATGTCAATATGAAAATATGCAAATCCCTCCCATTCAGAGAATACGCATTACATCAGATCAATTATTTCAGCATCATGTTTGTATAGCTCATTCTTGATGACCCTAGGCAACTGTTGCTCAGTGACCCCTACAAGGTCATCTTAGGTCAACTGAGGTCAAAACGAAACAAAGTGCTCCTTCACATTGGAAAATAACGTTGAAGAATCGCCCGCCCGGTTCCCGATCCAATAAGGGCGTTGTACTGGTTTGTAGGTACATACATATACTTACCGTATCTAAGCGAGGTCCAAAATCCCTACTCCAGCTGGCAAAACAGCTAAACACCCTGATAATATATACCATATGCTCCATATGTACCGAAAATCAACTCAATAAAATCGTCATACCCAGATCAATGCAGACCCAGCTAAAACACGAAGGAAATATACGGGCTCCTACGGTTCCCATGGCCCAGCAGAAGCGAACATTTTTCCCGTCAGCAGGCAAGGTTACCGCCAGCGCGCACAGCCCGGCCCTGCCGGGCGAGCGGCTGAGACCCGCGGGCGGCGGAGCGCCGCCGCGCCCGGCCCGTCAGTGCCGCCGCCGCAGCGGCGCCACTGACACTGTCGGGTTCCACTGTACACCACTCCACAGTGTTCAAGTGCTGTCACTCAACTAGCGTTTCGTCCCACCACCGGCCATGGTGAGACATCTATCGGGCGATATTTGAACCAATAGTTCCCGGAAGGTAGATGTCCTCGGTGTTCTATTTTTGGAGGTCGCAAGCTTTGGCTGCCACTACTTTGTATGTGGCTGGATACCACGATTTTGGCTGCTGCTAGCTTGGTTCATGACAATGTTCCCTACCCGGGCGAAATTTGGATGTCGCAAGCGTTGGATGGTGCTGTTTTGTATGGTACAAGCATTGAATGCTACAACTTTGAACGCTTCCATATACACCCATACTCTTCTGTTTTGCGTGTTCTGGGTTGCACTATCCATTCTCTTCTGTTTTGCGTGTACTGGGTTGCACATTTCGCAGCAGCTCCCTCACCACTGACTGACGCTCTGCGGCGAGCTCTAGTACCGATTCCCGAACACGGCAATCTTCTCCCACTGCTGCTGGCCCATTTCATTCATGAACTGCTTCACGTGCAGATACCTGCCAGCCAGCGGCACGCGGCACGTGAGGCGGCGGGCGAACCCAGCCGCCACGAACTCGCCCTGCTGGCGCTGACCGACCGCCGCCGAGGTGTACCCGGTCAGTTCAGTACCGACGCCGATCTCTCTCGATCCATTGGATGTCCATTGATGGTGCCTGCTTTCCGGCCACGTAGACCCCCTTGCTGACCTGGAGGACGGAGCCCAGGTCGTACGTCGAGACCAGACGGTGTGCGGGTCGTCCGTGCTCTGCTGCTCCCCGGTCTTCTCTACCTGCAGGTTCTCGCCGACGAACTCACACATCTGAAGAACGGGGGTGTCACAGTTGAGGTCGTGCAGTTGCCAGCCTCCCAGCCAGAACTGACGCAGTCTTCATTGGCATAGGAACTGTCCGGCTGAAACTGCGCCCACCATCCCGCGGCTCTGTCTAGAACGTCACCGTTGATGGTGATGAAGCTTCCCTCCTTCAGCCTGTCGCTGACGCCGATTCCAAAATGTTCGTATCCCTGAGCCTCATACACAGCAACAGCTTTCTTCAGAGCCTCAGGCTGGTCAGGAGCGTACTGTATACCGCCAAGGCGGAGACAGGCCAGGGCGTCACTCGTGCTGGGGATGATATCACTGGTCAGAAGGAGCTGCCAGCTGCCGGCCGCCTCCCTATACCGGGCTGGCGGGCTGCCGCGCTCACGGTCAAACTGGCAGACATAGCTGGTCTCACCTCGGTGCGCGGGGTCGTGGCCTGAGTTTGCGCCGCCGTGGCGTACTGGCGACAGACTCGCGCGCTGAAGTGGAGCGCCCCGCAGTCGACGGAGCGGGCGCACGTCTGCTGACAACTGGCCAGCGTCTGCTGCTGGTCCTCCCGGAGCGGCTGGCCGGCCAGCAGCGTGCTGGTTAACGCCACCCAGCAGCCTTGTTGCGCTGGCAGGCCAGCGGGCCGGCCGACAGCCAGCCCGGTCGGCAGGAGCACGTGCTGAGCGACGGCTGAGCGTCCTCCTCCTGGCGGCACAGGGTGCCGCTGACCAGCAGCGAGCAGCTGGTGTCCGTGTCGCACGGCTGGCATCCGTGTCGCACGGCTGGCGTCCGTGTCGCACGGCTGGCGTCCGAATCGCACGGCTGGCGTCCGTGTCGCACGGCTGGCGTCCGTGTCGCACGGCTGGCGTCCGAATCGCACGGCTGGCGTCCGTGTCGCACGGCTGGCGTCCGTGTCGCACGGCTGGCGTCCGAATCGCACGGCTGGCGTCCGTGTCGCAAGGCTGGCGTCCGTGTCGCACGGCTGGCGTCCGTGTCGCACGGCTGGCGTCCGTGTCGCACGGCTGGCATCCGTGTCGCACGGCTGCGCCAGCCAGCTGGCGCTGCGCCGCCGTCCGGTGCTCCAGCCGGCCTCCGTCTCCAGCGTCACGGCGGCCGGCAGCAGCAGCATGTCCGTCAGTCCGCTGGCGTGGCTGACCACCTGGTGTTCGTAGCCGGGGCAGCGCGGCCCGGCCTGACAGCGTGGCCCGGCCTGACAGCGCGGCCCGGCCTGACAGCGCGGCCAGGCTTATGGCGATGTCGGAGAGAACTGGTAGAAGGAGGCCGGCAGCGTCGCCTGCAGAGACTGAAGCCGTGCCAGCGCCGCCGCGGGAGCTGGGCCAGTCCAGCGCTCTCTTCAACATTCTTGACATATTGGTCAATATGTCCTGACATCATGACCAAGATGGCATTTCTTGACATCTTGACATCTTTGTCCTGCTCGTCAGTCTTGTCAGTCTTGTTCCGACTCTGCTCTAATATGTCGGCCGATCTTGGCGGCACCACCACCACCACCACCACCAGCAGCAGCAGTTGGGCGCGTGACCTTGGCCGGGTCGGACGCTGCGCTGTGGGCTCCGTGCGGCCATGGCTGAGTGAGCGGTGCGTGCCCGAGCGCCCGGGTGACGGCAGTGCTCAGTGCTGCGGCGAATTTGCAGTTGGCGAAAAGCAGTTAACGTGTGATTCGATTAGTGTGACGGCAAAACCTACCAAAAAGGACTTTATCATCACTGAGTCAAGATCGACGAGACGTCAAGTGGTGACTGGAGAGTGAGTACTCACTTCGAGATGGACACTGACAGTGGTGACGATCCGACGTTCACGGATTGTCAGGCTTCGGGGTCGGAGAGTGCCAGTGGAACGTTCGGTGGGCGCAAGAGGCAATTTTCGCTGCACGAAATGGTGCACAAAGCCGAAGGAAAGCGTGCCAAGCGTCAGGCCGCCGCGCGGCAGTCAAGGTCACCGACCGGCCCGCCGCCACCCGAGGCGGGTCAGGGTCGGGGTCGGGCGGCTGGCGCCGAGCCAACACCGGAGCCGGTACAGCTGAACGCAACCACCCTGGCTGAAATAAAACGTCTGATCGACCAAGGTAACGCCAACGTTATAAAAACCCTGGAAGCAAAACTGGACAGCATGGACAGAAGGGTGGCTATACTCGAGAGTGAGTGCATGGATAAGGATGGACAAATCCTGCAGCTTTCGGAGCAGCTGCAGCAGCAGGTGAGGGTCAATGAGGAGATGGACATCAGACTGGAGGAGCTGGATTTGAACGGCCGTTTGTCCTCCCTCATCCTTACCTGTGAAGCATTTGCAGCACACCCGCGCAACACAGATATTGAGCAGCTGGTGGTGTCAGTGTTGAACGAAAGACTGCCGGATCTAAACATGACAAAGGCAGATCTGCAAGCTGCGCACAAACTGCAGAACGATGCAAAAGTCATATGTAAGTTTGTGAAGAGACAGCTGAGGGACACAGTGTACGACGGACGATTTGAGCTGGCGCGGTTTCACAGTGGTAACCCCGGACGTGACGGTCGACGTCTGGCGCCGTTATACATCTCGGAGTCGCTGACACCGAAAAACCGGCTGCTCTATGAGGAGTTGCTGCGTGCCAGGCGGCCGGAAAACGGCGGGATGATCGCCTCGGTCTTCAGTCGGCGGGGAGTTGTCTGGTGCCGCACGGAGAAGGGCGGCGCCAATCTCAGAGTGCAGGACGAGGTCGGCCTGCGCAGGATCCTGGGTGGGCGTCGCGTTCCGGCGCAGCCACGCCATCCGCGGCGGCAGGTCCCGGGTCGGACGTCATCTTCGGCGCGGCGGACGCCTGCTTCGGCCGCGGTCGCTGCGCCGTTCGCGCCTCGCCCGGCGCCGCTCGCGCCTCGCCCGGCGGCTGAGCGCGCTCCGCCGCGGTCCTCTGGAGGCGTGGTGGCTGCGGACTCTGGTGATGCGGGTGCGGGGACGGCAGGTGCTTCTTCGGCTGCGGTTCCCGGCACGTCGATCCCGTCGGCTGGCGGTGGGCCGGGGCAGCGGCCGGTGACCGGTACGGACGGCCCAGGTCCGGTCCCGGCCTAACTGTCTTCCCCGTTCGGGTCGGCGCAGTTTCTCCAGCTTTCGGCCGCGTGAGTCTGGACATGTTGCACGGTGCGTGCAAGGTGGTACAATGTGGGCAGTCATAGTATACATTTGTTACTTGTGTGGGGCAACGTAACATGATTTGCTAATCGTATAACTAAACGTGCAGCCCTTGTTTTCAATAAACAACGTGCAGCCTCGTAAACTCGGCGGTCAATACAGTCTAGTTTTGTTGGCGATGCTGATTACTGAGAGTTAGTGTAACGTAATATTAAGCTTTGCGGTGCTCAGATAATGTTTGACTCCCGGTCTTGTACGACGTGATATACTGTGTTTAGTGCGTAGCTCGGTCTGCCAAAATTGTAGTTTAACATTGAGTTATGTATTGACCCGCGCGGTCATGTAAGTGAAGCATGACTTCAATAGCACACAATACAGTGTGCTAAATCAAACGTCAACTAGGGCGATGTACGCCGTATACGGTGATGTGCATAATGTGGTGATTGTCACTGTCGAAAATGTGTGGAATGTGGTCGGCAGATCACGGGATTATAGACTGCATTTATATGTGTGCGCTCGCGCGGCGGCGGGTGGCGGTTGTGTGGCGCCGCCTCTCGCGGGATGGTCACAGCTCTCAAAGCGGGTCAATTTTCAGCGACAAGTGTAGATCATTATAATATGTGAAAGACAAAATGTCGTCACCTGGGGGCTCACTGGCGCGTGAGTGTGTTGAGGCGCGCAGTCGGGACTTCTAACAGGAGTTATGGGTATAGGGGGAGGGGAGGGGATTCGGGCAGCCCACCGACACAGAGTGGATGTTATTCGGACGGGATGGACGTATTACTCCGCTGGGGTAGGGCGCCGCGCCGAAGTGCCGAACTTATCTGTTGCCACAATCGTCAGTCATTGCAGTAAGGGTCGAACATAGTAACAATGAAAGTGAAATAGAGCGCATATCGATTGTAACATTTAATGTTCGCGGGCTTCGAAATCGTGTTAAGCGACGTTCTATATTCAGACACATTAGAATAAACTATCAGCATAGCATCATTATTTTGCAAGAAACCCATTCACTACCAAATATGGAGTATAGCTGGAGATGTGAATGGCGGGGACAAATTTTCTTTGCACATGGTTCGGAGTCGGGACAAGGTGGTGTAGCGATGCTATTTCCAGTGAATTTTCCTTGTACTCCATGCAAGCTGTATGGAAATGAAAACGGACGAGTCATTTGTGCGAAAGTAGAGACAAGAGCCGAGCGAGATGCAATATTTATCATGGGAGTGTATGGACCATCGATAGACAATCAGAATGATAAATGTACATTTCTAGATCAGGTGCGAGAGCTGATGGCCTGCTACGAAACGAATAACATGTGTCTTGCTGGAGACTTTAACATTAAGCTTAGTAAATTGGATTCAGGCAACAGCACTTACCATTGCACACGAGCGAGCAGGAAACTGCAAGACATCCTCACTGAGTTCTCACTGGAGGATGCATGGCGTTATCAGCACCCTGCAGTGCGCAGGTACACTTGGCGTAGACCAAATCTTACACAGCAGTCGCGCATTGATTATGTTTTCACTAGTATTAATCTCTTAACCAACAATGTGACAGAAACCAGAATAGATACCGGCATTTTAAGCGATCACAATTTTGTGGTTATCGACATTCAGATAAGTAATGAACGTCGAGGTCCCGGTACTTGGCGGTACAATAATTCGCTACTGAATGATATAAGCCACGTTAATACAGTTCGAGCAGAAATTGCAAGCGCAAACAATAATCGAGAGGTCTACTCGGGTGTCATTAGTAAAGGAGTTAAAATAGAAATGCTGTTGAGCAATATAAGGGTTCTTACGACACAGCGTAGCAAACGGTTAGCACGTGAACTTCGCAGAGAAGAAAATCAACTGTACAACAGAGCAAATGAATTAGAACATATCGTAGCAGACAAGCCCACTAATGCTCAGCTATCTGAATACGAAAGAGTTAAAAAAGCGTTAGACGATTTTAAAGAAAAACGAGGTAGGATAGCGATATTACACTCGCAAGCAGGATGGTTGGAGGATGGTGAAAAATCTACTAAGTATTTCTTACGATTGTGTAAAACAAAAAACGCACAAAAATCAATCACTACTGTACAAACAGATGATGGGCAAATTATTAGAGGCAATAAACAGATACTAGAAGCATGCGAAGTTCATTTCAAGAAATTATATGAATCAAAATTTAAGGAAGACCGCAATTTCCAAGGTTTCATGTTAGGTGAAAGTGCTCCACGTTTATCTGAAAACGAAAAGCTTATGTGTGAGGGCCCGATAACTAAACAAGAATGCAAAGATGCGTTAGACAAAATGGCGCGAAACAAAGCTGCCGGGATTTCCGGATTTACAGCCGAGTTTTTTTCATTCTTTTGGGAAGAAATGGGTGACTTGATGGTCAACTATTTCAACCACGCTAGAACAGAGGGAGAGTTATTTATTTCACATAGGAGAGGAATGCTAACCTTAATTCCTAAGAAAGGCAACCAGATGCAACTAAAAAATAAAAGACCCATTTGTTTATTGGACGTGATTTATAAGACAATAGCCAAAGTGATCGCAAATAGGCTAAGCAGTGTAATTGATAAATTGGTGCATACTGACCAAACCGGGTTTATCAAAGGAAGATATATAGGCGAGAACCTTCGATTGATATCTGATGTGATCGAATATTGTCGAATAGATAATGTTGAAGGCATATTGATGGCAATCGATTACCGAAACGCATTTGACTCAGTAGAGCACGATTTTATTATATATGTCTTGGAACTTTTTAATTTCGGGCCTTGCTTTATAGCTTGGGTCCGATTACTGTACAATAATGCGCTATTGACCGTCAGAAACAACGGATTCACCTCTGATTGGTTTCCATGTTCGCGCGGAACATTTCAGGGCTCGCCCCTCAGTGGGATGATATTTAACTTGGTTGTTGAAATACTTGCGATTAAAATCAGGGAGTCAAATATTGTCAAAGGGGTGAAGGTAAACGAGCATGAGATAAAATTAAGTCAATACGCTGATGATACCACTTTCTTCCTGAGTTGCCCATCATCTGTCCATAGGGTAATGGAGATATTAACAGAGTTCAAAAATATATCCGGACTAGAGCTTAACGTACAAAAATGTAGCATAATGTGGATGGGCTCAGTTCGAGATAGGAGAGAACCTTTGTGTGGCATCAAAGCGGTTTCAAAGGTGAAGATTCTGGGGGTTTGGTTCAGCGCATCAGAGTCGTGCAATGATGATAACGTTACGCCAGTGATTAAGAGGATAAAAAACACAATTAATTCATGGTCTCAGAGAAGTTTAACAATTAAAGCTAGAATTGTTGTAACTAAAGCACTCCTGGCTTCGCAGATGGTTTACGTAGCGGCATGTAGCTCGATCGCACAGGTCGAATTAAAAGAAATTCAAAGCCTAATAATGAGATTTATATGGCGAGGGAGACCACCCAAAGTATCGCAACATACTATATGTCAGAGTATAAGTCACGGTGGATTGAACGCGATTAACGTGACACACTTTTATACGGCTCTAAGATTAACGTGGCTTAAACGCATTATCATAAGTACAGATGCCGCTTGGTGCCTGATGTTACAGTCTCGATTAGGAGAGTTCGATGTTAAGGATTTGCTTAAAATTAGAAAGTGTAAAGTGTTTCTGAAAGGATTAAGGATACCGGGATTTTATAAGGAAATAATATCAAGCTTCCAAAGGATGTGCGAGAGTCCAATCACCGACGCGAAGCAAGTTCGGTCGCAGAGTTTATGGCACAGCGACGATATTAAACGAAATAATAAACCAACGTTCGTTAAAGGCATGTACCAAGCAGGCATTAAAATTGTTGATGATATCGTTTGTCCCAATGGTAATGTAATGAGTGTTGACAAGATCAGACAGAAATATCCTAATATGAAAACGCATTTTTTGACGATACAAGGTGTGACGAGCGCCATACCAACAGAGTGGAAAACGATTATTCGTGAAGTCCAAAATGTTAGATTGAGCCAAGTGGAGCGGACGGAGATCATGATGGTGGCCAACAAAACAAATATTGAACTTGCTAAATGCAAATGTCGCCATTTTTATAACAATTTAATCGAAAGCAATGAACCAACTGCCGTAACCCGATGGGCGTATTATGGCGTTCGCCCCCAATGCTGGCGGGAAATATACGAGTTACCATACAAGTGTACGATTTCAACGAGGCTTCAATCGTTGCATTTCAGAATTATTAACAGGTGGTACATTCCTACAAGGAAATATTTGTGTACCAGAGGCGTCATTGGGAGTCCGCTGTGTCGTAAATGTTTCGAAGTAGATGACTTTAAACACTTCTTATATGAATGTGCAGACGTCAAGCCGTTTTGGAAAAAAATACTTAATAAACTAGTAGACAAATTCAAATTACCGAGTGACTTTAACGTATACGAATCGGTGCTACTTGGGTATCCTACAGCACCACCAATAGTAAATCTCATTTTGCTGCTAACAAAGCAGTATATTGTCACTATTAAACTAAACACTAATGATACGACTCATGAACCGCAATTATCATGCCTAACTCAGCTAGTTTCAAGATATGCGCAAGCAGAACTAATTATAGCAAAGCAACAAAAGACAATAGAACGACATAAAGTAAAATGGGGACTGATAATGGACGAGAGTGGCAATGTAACGATTGGATAGTGGTTCCAGTGACGGACGGCACTCGGCGCGGCGGGTGGCTCGGCGGTTAGTTTGCGTTGTCGTCTCCGTTAGAACGGGATATATTGAGGCATTGCGGTACCGTTATATAAGGGGGGAGGGGGGGGGGGCGCGGCTAGCCGCCGCCGCCGGCTGGCGTGTTGTCGCCGCAGGCGGTAGGCCAGGGTGACAGCGGGTCGGCCGGTGGCGGCGGTCGGTGGCGGCGCGCCCCTTTTTGCGGGGGCGGTGACGGTGATGTTGTACTTAGATAGTCCGCTACCGCCGGCTGGCATGTTGTCGCCGCTAGCGGTAGGCCGGAGAGATGGCGGCTCGGCCGATGGGGTCGGAAGCAGGCGGACGCTGGCGGGGCGCCAGCGTTAGAGCGGCACTGTGTGTGTGTAGATGTAGGCACAACACAAATGTATATGTGTTTGTATGTATGCCATTAATATGTCTTATGATATGAATACACTATCCCTTAGGTGGGAAAAAGATGAAAAAAAAAAAAAAAAAAAAAAAAAAACCAGCAGCAGCAGCAGCAGCAGCAGCAGCAGCAGCAGGACCAGCGGCAAGCTGGATAGTGCCAGGAGCAGGGACCGCTGTCCCGGAGGTCCGCTCATGATGACTGTGAGGGACGAACTGCTGCCCCACCGAGCCAGCATTGACCAGCCTCCGCCGTGTTGCGCGGGATTGTCGAGGCAGCAGTAATCTGAAATCTGAACGACGAATCGGCCAGACGAGGCGCGGCAACGAGAGAGGTGTGGCAACGAGGCGCGGCAACGAGAGAGGTGTGGCAACGAGGCGCGGCAACGAGAGAGGTGTGGCAACGAGGCGCGGCAACGAGAGAGGTGTGGCAACGAGGCGCGGCAACGAGAGAGGTGTGGTAACGAGGCGCGGCAACGAGAGAGGTGTGGCAACGAGGCGCGGCAACGAGAGAGGTGTGGCAACGAGGCGCGGCAACGAGAGAGGTGTGGCAACGAGGCGCGGCAAAGAGAGAGGTGTGGCAACGAGGCGCGGCAACGAGAGAGGTGTGGCAACGAGGCGCGGCAACGAGAGAGGTGTGGCAACGAGGCGCGGCAACGAGAGAGGTGTGGCAACGAGGCGCGGCAACGAGAGAGGTGTGGTAACGAGGCGCGGCAACGAGAGAGGTGTGGCAACGAGGCGCGGCAACGAGAGAGGTGTGGCAACGAGGCGCGGCAACGAGAGAGGTGTGGTAACGAGGCGCGGCAACGAGAGAGGTGTGGCAACGAGGCGCGGCAACGAGAGAGGTGTGGTAACGAGGCGCGGCAACGAGAGAGGTGTGGCAACGAGGCGCGGCAACGAGAGAGGTGTGGCAACGAGGCGCGGCAACGAGAGAGGTGTGGCAACGAGGCGCGTCACGGAGCGTCCCAATACTTCACAAAGGTCAAACGTGGATGCTGCAGTCAGTAGGCTTTACTTTTTCAGACATAGCTATTATTAATCACTTTTGAGACATTAAGATTGCAGTAGCTAGGGGACTACAGTATACAGCGATAACCTTGAGTGAAGGGTCAGACGTGCAACGCACCACATGGGGCTTAGCTGTAGCGAGGTCCTCGTTTCGTTGTTGACTGCGACCTCGTTCAAAGTGGGTTTTTGAAAAGTGTGCTTTATGTGTCAAGTTTGCATCACCAAAGTTGCATCTCGCTGACCGGTGGGGTCAGCTGCTGGCCGCCCGGGTCTCAGGCGGGCGCGGTTATCTGCCATCTTGAAAACGGTAGGTCAGCTGATGATTCGACGTGCGTCAAATTAGCAGCATCAAACATCATACTGGCAGTGTGATATTCCAGTGTGTTTCGATTTGCCCCAGACGTGGTGTACAGGGCTTTCTTGATACGCTAATTCATCAAATGTACCTTTATGAGGTGGTATTTCTTGTTGTTTTCAAGTTACACGCTTTTACACACCTTATCATAGAAATTTGCTGCTAGAATGTTGCAAGGCATGTAACACGAAAACAACGAGAGAAGAAAAAAAAACACCCTAAAAGGTACATTTTCGAAATCAGCGCATTCAGAAGGCCCAGTGTACCAATTTTGGGGCAAATTCAGACCCCCACAATATGCTGTTGGAATGTTACATGGCGTGTAACTCGCAAACAACGAAAAATACCACCCCGTAGAGGTGAATTTTCGGACTCAGCGCATCAAGAACGCTCCGTTACCAAGTCTGGGACAAATCAATACACCCTGGGATATCACACTGCCGGTGTGATATCTGATGCTGCTAACTTGACCAACGTCCCATTGAATCCGATCCAATCTTCCGCAGGCTTAACACAGTGGCGGATTTAGGTTTCGAGTTGAGGGGGGGAGCAAACATTTCGCTCCGCGTTTCCTCGGCGAAAAGTTGTTGAGTGGGGGGGGGGGGGGGGGGGGGGGTGGCGGCGTCGGATCGTAAGCGTGAAGGGGAGGGGGGAGGGGGGCGTCAAAGAAAATAAATTTGTTGGGTGACTGGGAAGACGACGTCAGCAAAAAAAAATTGAACAGTATAGGTGTCACCACCACTACGAACAGTGTCCGCACAAGTTGGCAGATCTGCAAAAACTTGTACGTGCTGTCCGTTTAAGTTTAACCATTTGAAGGCGCACAACGGCAAATATTTGTATCTCACAATTTTTAATCTCACAATTATTGATCTATCTGGTAGGTTTCGAAAACAATATGGTAGGAATTATTGTATCAATTTAATGGTGCTGGAAAATTGACGATTTCTTGATAAAATACCCTTGTCAGACACGTTCACCAGGCACACCGTGCCCAAAGAACCGAAACGTTTTGTGATTTTGATCGACAATTGTGTTTGCGAGTGAGTGCCAATGACACACAGGAGAGTGACTACGGTAATAGTTATGTTATGCAGGTATGTATTTCGCAGGTATGTATTACATTCGCGTGACGTCAGGACTCTGCCTCAGAGAGTATGCATATAGTTTTGATAAACAATACAAATTTACGGCCTTCTGTCCTGAATCGGCGCGATATAAGGCCATTTTTGACAATATAAAAAGAAATTGTATTACAAAATATAATCAAATCGTGTTTGGTAAAAAATGTACAAGGTGAACTATTTCCTTTAATATCCTCTCAGGCTGGCATGGGAGCTCTCTTGTGCCTGGCGATGTCACTCTCATATCGAGCGCCGGCCCTCGGAGGCCCAGCGACTAGACAGGAGAAATGTACTTTTGACTGGCGGGCAAATATTAGCCCTCCTTTACGAACATAAATTATTACCTAACTAACGACGTCATTTTTTGATTGCGTTATTTTTATTTGCAATGGCCAGATACGAACAAACAAACATCATCACTGTATTTCTGAGACGAAATTAGTCCTTTCATTAGATTTATCAATTGTGAGTTTTTAATCTTTGTGACCTGACATTGACTAGAACTTGACAACAACTTCATTTAGGTACTCATACTTTGGAGATATGAGTCAGTCAAAAATGGTGGTATTGTTTTGAAACTTGATTTTGGAATCGTACATAGGTGTTCCTCCAACATATATTCCGTTTGTATTTTTTCATATATTTTGGAACATTTCTTTTTTAGTTGAACATGATTTTTCTTTAATTTGTGGGGTTAAAAATAAAATTGAAAAAAAAATCTGAGATATCCATTTTGTAGCCACTCCAATAATTGCAGTTTTCTCAAAGTTTGGACTTTGCACAATGTGTTGAAGTTAAGCTGATTTTCTCGTTAAAGTGGCGTGTAGTAACGTTACTAAATGTCCTAGATCTCAAAAGTTTTCGACGAAATTTCTTCATTTTCGCACAGAAGCCGTGCAATTAATGTAGGAGAAGGTACCAAAAGTTTCACGATGATAACGTTATTATATTTTGAGCAATTACGAATGTTCGTAAAGGAGGGCTAGAACATGACATTTGCCCGCCAGTCAATAGTACATTTCTCCTGTCTAGTCGTTGGGCCTCCGAGGGCCGGCGGTCGATATGAGAGTGACATCGCCAGGCACAAGAGAGCCCCCATGCCAGCCTGAGAGGATATTAACACGCGCCCTGGAGGGCCTCTGATAATTACACGCCCTGGAGGGGGGGGGGGCGGATTTCGCCCCCCCCCTATGATCTCGAAAACCACGCAACGTAGCGACAAGCGGGAAACGACGTTAGATAGCTCGAGACAATCTCTTTCGAAAGTATTTTGTTAATTTTTTTTTCAGGTCAATATTGAGGTCACCAGAGGTCATCAAGGGTCAGATTTTCAAGTTTTCAAGACTTCGGTTCGAATACCCCCAAATATCTCGGGAACTATGATAGTTAGCAGCAAACGGAAAAAAGCAATCGAAAGCCATTGGAAAATGCAATAGGACATAGGTGTAGGAGGACATAGGTGTCCTCAGATTTGAGCTCAGGTCAATAGTTTAGGCTCCAGAGGTCATCGAATGTCATAAAGGTGATTTTGTTTTCAAAACTGTTTTCCCCAAATAACCTTTTACCTAATAAAGATAAAGCAATAATGTTTACGCCATCGCGTGTGTCTTGTCAAGGCGCTTCGAATAATATTGATGGTGACCGGGTTAGGTCAACTGAGAAATCTGACCTCAGGTCAAGGTCAAGTGGTGACCCAAGTTGGTCATGTTGCATATTGAGAGACGTGTCTCGACGAGACAAACATATTGGTACCGTTTTCTCTTCTATATTTTCATTATGTCGATAGTTATTGATAAAACCGTGTTGGCGGTCACAAAATTGACCTGACCTTAGGTCACCGATATTAGAAATCCGAGATAAACAAATTGTTGGTATCTATGACATTATGAAGTCCTGCAAGATTGAAACCGATCGGCGTAAAACTGTGGCTGTGGTACTACTGCAAACGTTTTGGAGTTGAGGTCATCACATGACCTGGTCTGGTGACCTGACCTGAGATGACCTGAGGCCAAGAATTTTACATAATGCGGGAAGTTCATTCCTAAACAGGTATACAAAAAACGGCGGCGCTGCGCGCCGCCGTTTTTGCGCTATTCTCGAAAAACCGGAGGGGTGGGCGGATTTCGCCCCCCCTCCAGGGCGCGTGTTAAAGGAAATAGTTCACCTTGAACATTTTTTACCAAACACGATTTGATTATATTGTTTAATACAATTTCTTTTTATATTGTCAAAAATGGCCTTATATCGCGCCGATTCAGGACAGAAGGCCGTAAATTTGTATTGTTTATCAAAACTATATGCATACTCTCTGAGTCAGAGTCCTGACGTCACGCAAATGTAAACAATGGTTCAGCCAATCAGATTCGAAAGTAGTCGCGTAAGGACAGACTCGCATTGGAGATGTGCCAACCGGCGGCCGGCGGTTCGCTTGCCAGCACTAGCTGCAAGCTGATTGGCTGATGGTATAGCCTCTGCCCGGGCTAGAACCAGTACAACATTCTTTCGTCAGCACCGCATTCCTTCGCCAAAAAATAAATATATTCGGCTGGAGAGTCTTTTCAGTCAAGAAAACTTGCAGATAGGGGTTTCCCAACACGGGCTACACAACTGCTATCTCGGTTTAAAACTAATGTTGAAGGTGAACTATTTCCTTTAAGCCGGTAATAAATGACCCTCAGCGTCTTTGAGAGGACCATCGATTGACCAGGAGAGGACCCTCGGTCGATTCGATAGGGCATTTTCGGGCCTGATAGGGTTATAATCGGTCATAATGAGTCTTATTTCGGTCTAATAGGGCCCATGTCAGGCCTTAGAGGGTCCTCGGTGTGTGTGTGACAGGGATCTAAGAGGGCATTATTCAGACCTGAGAGGGCCGTAGGGCCGAAGGGAGTATGCCGGGCTTATATGCCTGTCTGAAAGGGCCCTCAGCCGGTCTGAGGAGCTGGCCTAAAAAGACTACAAATGTTTTTTAGTTGGAATTGAAGTTATGAGGCTGACATTGAAGTTTCGGTATTCCATTTGGCGCTCCAACTTTAAATATAATGAAAGCTACATTGTCTGATCATCGTCAACGTTCTCCCCTCTGGAGCCCAGGCAGGCCAGAAGGGCCCACCCAAGCTCCAGGGAGCTGCCTTTGCAGCCCCATGGCTACATACCTGCATAACATAACTATCACAGTAGTCACTCTCCTGTGTGTCATTGGCACTCACTCGCAAACACAATTGTCGATCAAAATCACAACACGTTTCGGTTCTTTGGGCACGGTGTGCCTGGTGAACGTGTCTGACAAGGGTATTTTATCAAGAAATCGTCAATTTTCCAGCACCATTAAATTGATACAATAATTCCTACCATATTGTTTTCGAAACCTACCAGATAGATCAATAATTGTGAGATTAAAAATTGTGAGATACAAATATTTTCCATTGTGCGCCTTCAAATGGTTAAACTTAAACGGACAGCACGTACAAGTTTTTGCAGATCTGCCAACTTGTGCGGACACTGTTCGTATTGGTGGTGACACCTATGCTGCTCAATTTTTTTTTTGCTGACGTCTTCCCAGTCACCCAACAAATTTATTTTCTTTGACGCCCTCCCCCTTCACGCTTACGATCCGACGCCACCCCCCCCCACTCAACAACTTTTCGCCGAGGAAACGCGGAGCGAAATGTTTGCTCCCCCCCTCAACTCGAAACCTAAATCCGCCACTGTGTTAAGCCTGCGGAAGATTGGATCGGATTCAATGGGACGTTGGTCAAGTTAGCAGCATCAGATATCACACCGGCAGTGTGATATTCCAGGGTGTATTGATTTGTCCCAGACTTGGTAACGGAGCGTTCTTGATGCGCTGAGTCCGAAAATTCACCTCTACGGGGTGGTATTTTTCGTTCATGATTTTTCCAAAGAAAAAAAATATAAATAAAATATTTAGAGGAAAAACCTATGTCCAATTTTCTTACCATCGAATGCCAATGTATCGAAGTCGATTCTGGCAAGAAAAAAATCCGAATTTTAAATGGCCACATTATAAAATTACCTGATCTGAGGTCTAAGATCACATGTAAAAATTCCCAAATTTTCGTAGTTTCGAAAAATGATTTTTATCACATTAATATATTGTTCCTGACAATTCTGATGATATATAGGTTTATATGACTGGCATGATTTAGATGAGAGATATTGCCCTCTGAAAATAAGAGTTTTGCATGCCAACAAGGTTGCCCAAGGCTCTAACTCGAAAACCGTTTGACGGACGGAGCTGAGAATTTCATGTGAATCTACGGCCCAGATAACATGGATCAAATAAAATGCTTGACTGCAACAATAGAGCTGCTAGACATACAACATTTCAGTATATATTGTCTGAAAATGATTTTTTTTGTAAATACAAATAACCATTTTACTCAGATTCAAGATGTTTCGGGAATTTCAAGTCGGGACTTTTCGGTTTTTTTGGGAGGGGGAGGGGGGGGGGGGGGCAAAAACATACGTTTGCCTACCGATTTTATGTTGGGGGGGGGGGGGGCAATTGCCCATTTTGCCCAACCGTAGATCCGCCACTGATGTCTGTGCGATTTACTGTTCGCAAGTTATTGGCTGATATTTCATTTTCTTCCTTGATAAACTTTCCCTTAATTATTTTCTTCATTGTGAAATCTGTCTACGGCAGCGCAAGAAGACCGACATTACGCTATAGCAGATGACCGACATAAGCCGCGATGTTTTGTTTTACGTGGCGTGATTTTGAGTTCAGACCTCACAGGCAGTCATGCATAGGTATGTCCAATGTTAATGTGCAATGTGCAGTCCTTGCATAAGCGTGCGGCTGTGCGGGAGTATGTTTGTAGTTGTCAAAGCGGTATTTTTTTCGATTGAAAACCAATACAAAATTGAATTGCCCGCTGCGTAACGTGGACATTTATAATCGATATTTCGTCTTGATTCGTCGATATCTATATATTCATGGTTCACCACCTCACCTCTTTTTATGTGAAAGAGGAACCGGAAAGTTAAGCAAGTGAAATCAGGGGCGGATCCAGGGGGCACGGGGCCACGGCCATCCGAAGGGTCCTGAAACCATGATTTGCCCCCCCCCCCCCCACCAGGAGGTGGTGAACCATGAATATATAGATATCGACAAAAAAAACGGTCGTCGGACGTCGGAAAAAAACTGTCATAGGTACCTACAGTTTAACATTGGGGGGGGGGATACGCCACTGGATTCGCCCTCCCCCCCCCCCCGAACCCTCCCCTCCAACACCCATGAGTAAAATCCAGCAAATTCATGGGGTTTGCGCCCCTCTAGGCCAGGGAGCGCCCCCCCCCCTCTGGGTATGGCGCTCCCTGGCAGTGCCCCCCCCACCTTTTAGAAGGTAGGGACGCCTCTGGATGAAGGTCGCCAAATGTTAGAAAGAGGTCATCATTAATCGCGTCTTGACGAAAATAACCAAATCGTGTCCATATTACCTTTTTATTCAGTCAAAAGTGATTGGGTGATTAGGGAAGTGATTGACACCTTTCACAAAAAGAACATATAAAATGACAAAATATAGCATATTTGAAAAAAATAACCATCAATATTATTTTTTGGTTTGAACGACATTTCTTTACACAACACGAGAGTTACTGGGGGGTATTTTTGCGGAAAACGCTGTCAAAAGTACAATTTGTAAGATAAATTACATTGTCATATATCAAATGACTGCCAATAGACTCGGCTATCAAACTGCCATATATCAAATGATTGCCAATATACTCGGCTATCAAACTGCCATCTCTGATTTTCTAGTTTTTTTAATAAAAAATAGAAATACCAGGCATATGTGTGTACAAAATATCAGGCATATGTTTTTTCACAATATGTATTAAAAAAAAACAGATTTATCCAAAAACCGGAATATATGTGATTGAGACGTAGCCAGTGAATACGTGTACCAAATTTGAAGTTGAAGCTGAAGTTGAAGAATTTGAATTTGAAGCCCCCTTGTCCCCCCCCCCCCCGAGTTCAAAATCGCATCAGACTTATCAAATTACCATTTTTAAACCCAAGAAAACATTGCACCAGGTGGGTCAGAGTACAGCACATTATCGCTCATTATGACTGCGCCGACCACGGTTAGCAGGCGCTCCAGCTATAGCAGGCGCTGCAGGCGACGGCTAGCAACCCCTGGGCAGGCTCGAGGGCCTCGTTCACAGACTCAATGGCCCTCTGTATAAGCTCGAGAGGGCCCTGAACAGACTCAATGGCCTCTTGGCAAGCCGAGAGGCCCCTGATCAGACTCTAATAGCCCCTGGGCAGATTCGAGAGGCCCCTGCACAGGATCAATGGACCATTGGGAAAGCTCGAGAGGCCCCTGAACAGACTATAATGGCCCCTAGGCAGGTTCAAGAGGCCCTTGAACAGACTCAATGGGCCCCTGGGCAAGCTCGAGATGTCCCTGGGAAGGTTCGAGAGGCCCCTGAACAGACTCAATGGGCCCCTCGGCAAGCTCGAGAGGACTCTGGGCAGGCTCTAATGGCCCCTGGGCAGGTTCGAGAGGCCCCTGAACAGACTCGATGGGCCTCTGGGAAAATTATAATGGGCCCCTTGGCAGGTTCAAGAGGCCCCAAAACAGACTATAATGGGCCCCTGGCCAGGCTCGAGAGGCCCCTGAACATACTCAATAGGCCCATGGACATGTTCGAGAGGCCACTGGGCAGGTTTGTTAGGCCGTAGGTGGACTCAATTGGCCCCTGGACAAGTGGCCATGCTCTAGAGGACCCTGGGCCGGTTTTTGGGGCCCCTGAGTGGACTCAATGGGCCCCAGGGCATGCTCTAAAAGTCCCTGGGCATGTTTTTGCGCCCTTAATTGGCTCAATGGGGCCCTGGACATGCTCGAGAGGCCCCTGTACAGTTTTTTGGGCCCATCGGTGGGCTCAATGGGCCCCTGGACATGCCCAAGAGGCCCCCTGGGCCGGCTTCGAAAGCCCTTCAGTGTTTCTGAAGGCCCTTGACATGCACCAGAGTGACCCTTGCCTGGTTTGAGGGCTCCTCTGTGACTTTTTGAAAGCCATTTAGCTAATGCAAATGGTATCTGGGCCAATCTCGGCGGGGCCCCCTGCGACCCGTAAGGGGAGGGGAGCAATTGCCCCCTTGCCCCCTCCCCCCTGGCTGCGCCCCTTCTCAGTTGCCAACGAGTATCAGGAGTCAGGTCGCACACAGCTCCAAACTCGACTCACGAGGGTGAACACCGGAGCCCTTAACTTGATCCCGATCTTCCTACGAGAGCTACAGAAGATCATCTTCAACATGCCAAACAAAACATCGCTCATCGCTCATCACCTGCCGATCAATGCCATCAAGATCAATGCCATCAGTGGCGAAGTCACCCTTCTCACGCTCATAGATCTGAGCAAGGGTGTTGATGTCGTTGGCCATGCACCACTCCTGACATCACTGCAGCAACTGCAGCAACTCCAAGTCGCTCCTGGCTGGTTTCGAAGTTACCTCAAGAACCACACTCAACAATTCAAACTGAGTGATGACAATTTATT
The DNA here is from genome assembly GCA_036785665.1 of Chirona hameri. Lineage (NCBI taxonomy): Eukaryota > Metazoa > Arthropoda > Thecostraca > Balanomorpha > Balanidae > Chirona > Chirona hameri. The sequence goes on along the minus strand of JAXIVJ010005401.1, from coordinate 47,479 downwards.
ATCATCCAGAGATATAACCGTCGGTACATTCCAAGGCTCGTCCCTGTGGCCTCTGCTGTTCAATGTAGCCACCAATCAGCCAACGTCCTACATACCATCTGAACTGAACGGTTGCAAGGTATCAATCACAAGATTCGCCGATGATACCCAAGTAGCCGTCACAGGGCATCGTCATCGGCTGAAACGAATTGAATAAACTATGGAGGAACTTCTTGACCTCATGACTTCCTGGTTTCTTCAAAACAGCATGAAAGTCAACGCGCAAAAAACGGAACTAATCATGTTTGGAAACCAACAAAACCTGCAACACATTCAAGATCCTCTTGAATTGCACTTCATGGGTGAAATCCTCCATCCATCTTCAACAGTGCGGAACTTGGGTGTTATCATGGACTTGAACATGACATGGTCGCCACATATTGATAACCTCGCAGCAAAGTGCACCGGAATTCTCATCGGAATCCTGCATCTGAACCAGGTGCTACCAAAGCATCTACTTATTAAGGTAGTAGAAGCCCTGGTACTCTCCCATATCCGGTACGCCTTCCAATTGTACGGAAATGCATCACGAGCACAGATTCAAAAATCGACAAAGTGATACGATTCGCTGCGGGCAGAGTGGTTACCGGTCGGAGAAAATACGACCGCGTCTCCGACGCCATATCGTAACCACAATGGATGAACGCAGAGCAACATCACTATATTCAGACATATGTCTCATGCACAAAACTGTTCAAACCAAAGAGCCAGTATCGTTATTCGATAAAATCCACTTCAGCGTCCGAACAAATTCCAGAGCAACTCGCCGAAGAAATTACCTGACCATTCCTAGAGCTCATCAGAACAGTGCAATGCGCACATTTCTCCGAAGGGCTAGTCAAAGTTACCACGAACATATGAGCTCGGAAATGCTCCTTTCCTCTCAATGTACCTTCAAGAGAAACTGAAAAAGACATTGTTTACAAAAGCAGCTATATCCATGAAACCAGTGTACCTACTTGCAGGCGAATGCATGCTGTAACCATGTACAGAATAGCCCTTTAAAGTGGATGTACATGTGCCTGTTAAATAAATAAATAAATAAATATTTTGGAGTAATCAGCGTCGCAGCCTTTGGTCTCCTGATGCCTGCAGGGTGGCAGAGGAGCGCGTGAGTGAATTTCCTTGTATAGGCACCTATGTTGTGTGGAATACGTCTACTAGTATTAAGTAGGGTAATTAGGTTCAGGTAAAACAAAATCAAATGTTCTTCTTTTTGTAGCTGGAGCCACGACAAATCGACACAAAAACAAAGTGCAAAATGACAGCATCATGTCACCAATTTTGACCAAAATTGGTATATGGGGTAACCTGGGGCGCTAAAGCGAGCTGTGAAAGTTGCATTGCAATGTAAACAGTGATTCCGGAGATATTGCTTCGGGCATTTGTACAAGGTCACGGTGCAGGTCAATCTTTGTCAGCCCATATGGCGGGGAATTTATGAAGCAATATATATTTATTATATGTCAATAGAATGACAATGAGCTGTTTTATAACATGGTGATGTTGATTTATTTCATTTTCGAAAATTTCACAATTTAGTACGTTTTCGAAATTTTACAACTTTTTTGGATACTTTTTCTCAAACGTGTTTCTAATTTTCATATATACTATTATTACGTGAGGGGACGTGTCAATTAAGTGCAAAAATAAAATTGAGGGATATTTGCCTCCAAATGTCTCACATTTTGCCAAATTGCATGCTATTTTATATAACAAAAATGCTATTGGCTAATAACTTTTGACTGAATAAAACTAGAATGGTACGGAAACGTCATTGTGCTGTTCTGATCAAGACGAGTCGAATGCTTTGCAGCATGACCTCTTTCTAAAATTTGATGACCTTGACCTTAAATTTCAAACTTAGTATTTTTTCAAATCTTTTTTGGATACCCAAGCCAAATGTATTTCTTATTTTTTACTTAATTATGGTTAACCCTCGAGTTACTGGGGTATATTCCATAACGCGACTTACTGGGGGGGGGGGGCTTTTTTGCCCCCCTCCCCTCCTCGGATCTCCGGAACTACTGGACCGATTAAAAAAATCAAACGGAATTCGATATCCCTGGAAAATTTATCGAGAGAAACCTAATATTGTCGACCTCAGGGTTACCGATGACGTCACAGCTCACGTGAAAGCCGAGGGACTACCCAGCACAGGAGCCGGCCACCGCATCCGCCGCAGCGACCAAGACCTGGGGATGGCAGACGGTCCGCCGGAGAGTACGCGGGTGTGGTGCGCTGGCGACTGGTCGCCCGGCCAACTGTGCCCCCGACTGCCAGCCCCGACTGACCCGCGACCCGGCTGTCCCGCTACCCGCGCTGCGGAGCAGAGCGCTCCCGCCACCTGACCCCGGCTGTCCGTTCTCTGTTTCTCTACAACCGACACCCCGGGGCACGGGATCGAGCGACCGAGCAACCTATCAAACAGAATGTCGACATGTCAGAGATGAAAAGGTTCCCCGGGGCACGGGATCGAGCGACCGAGCAACCTATCAAACAGAATGTCGACATGTCAGAGATGAAAAGGTTCCCCGGGGCACGGGATCGAGCGACCGAGCAACCTATCAAACAGAATGTCGACATGTCAAAGATGAAAAGGTTCCCCGGGGCACGGGATCGAGCGACCGAGCAACCTATCAAACAGAATGTCGACATGTCAGAGATGAAAAGGTTCCCCGGGGCACGGGATCGAGCGACCGAGCAACCTATCAAACAGAATGTCGACATGTCAGAGATGAAAAGCGGGTGGGCACAGAGTGCACGTTAGTGATCATCAGGCACCTGACTACACATACAGCGATACACATACAAGTTTACGATACCAACAATAATGCAAATAATACAAATTGTGATCCTGCAGCCATACATCGCTGCGGTAGTGAGACACGCAAAGACGTTTGTGATTACAAGCCATATGTGGCTGCGATAGTGACACACATACACACACAGTTACACAACACATAAACATGGGGAGAACACATCCTAAGCACGCGCGCGCACACACAGTCATATACGCATACATATCCAAACAGTCGTATTGCCGGCTACACATCACTCCCCACGCCCTCCTCCTCCCCCCCCCCCACACACGATCAACCAAAAACACAAATGACACGTTTATAACTCGCTCACCAGACATTCTTAGTCAGCTGTCTTGTTGACCGGTCAGCGCGAGTCGGTCGGCCAGTTTCAGGTCAGCTGAGTGCTGCCTACTTGCCCCCGTTCGCTGTGCGCTCGCTCCGACGGACCGTCCGCCAGCCCCCGGGGCCGACCGCGGCGGCAGGGGCGCGCTCAGTCCGGACGGCCGGCTCAAGCGCCGGGTCGTCTCCGACTAGCTCGCGGAGGTCGTCGATCTTCCGGACGATCTTGGTCGGGGCGTCTCTGTTGGTGCGCACCTTCATCCGACCCGCATCCGAACACGCAGCAAACAGCTTGCCGCCACGCTTCAGCTGCCGGGCGGCGAACATGACCGCCTGGTTAGCGCGGGTCAGATTTTCGGTGATGAAGATGCCGTCACCCGTAGCGTTCAGTGCGGAGCGAACCTCGCGTCTCGGAGCTTCTTCCTCGCTGCGTATAACTCCTGCCGCTTGTCAAACCGCACAAGCTTCACAATGCAGGTACGGTTGCGGTTGTGGGCAGGGTTTCCGAGGCGGTGCGTGGTGTCGATGTCGGCGCTGAGAGGGGCACTCCCAGCGCCGTCCCAAGTTGGATGACTTTTGTGGTCAGGTCTTCATTTGGCGTTTCAGGTAAACCAGAAATGTTCACACAGTTCTTTCTAGAGTACTGCTCAAGGTCGTTAAGCCGCTCTTTCTGTTCCATGAGTTCACCTTCCAGCTGGCGAATCTGCTCGTCTTTCACCTTGACGGCCTCGGCGACAGCCCGGTCAACGATCGGCGTGAGAATGTCACCAAAAGCCGAGACTGTCGCCGGATCTCTCAGACACTGGAGGAACAGATCCTTGAACTCTTGCGGATTCATTTTTCTGCACTCCGCACCCACACCACGTTCACTCACACAAACTTTTCACTTTGGTGATCGGCTGGACGGGCGGGTAACGCGCGTGCGGCACAGTGGCGTAGCTCGCTGGGGAGCGTCAAAACACGACCTCTCACCACGGCGGTCAATGTCAGAATCAGGCGGCACATACACATACAGGCGGCAGAACAATATCGTGTGATGCGGTACAGACTACATACAGGCGGCAGAACAATACCGTGTGATGCGGTACAGACTACATACAGGCGGCAGAACAATATCGTGTGATGCGGTACAGACTACATACAGACGGCAGAACAATACCGTGTGATGCGGTACAGACTACATACAGGCGGCAGAACAATATCGTGTGATGCGGTACAGACTACATACAGGAGACAGAACAATATCATGTGACTACATACAGGCGGCAGAACAATATCATGTGATGCGGTACAGACTACATACAGGCGGCAGAACAATATCGTGTGATGCGGTACAGACTACATACAGGAGACAGAACAATATCATGTGACTACATACAGGCGGCAGAACAATATCATGTGATGCGGTACAGACTACACACAGGAGACAGAACAATATCGTGTGATGCGGTACAGACTACATACTGGCGGCAGAACAATATCATGTGATACGGTACAGACTACATACAGGCGGCAGCACAATATCATGTGATACGGTACAGAGTACATACAGGCGGCAGCACAATATCATGTGATACGGTACAGAGTACATACAGACGGCAGAACAATGTCATGGGTATCAGTAGAGAATAAGAAGCTAAACATGCAACAGAATCAACATAAACATTCATTCAATTCACCGTTACAAGGAACTAGACTATGGCGATGACTATGGCGATGGCTTCGTTATGGCGATGGCCACCAATGTGACGCCGCGAAGCGGCGTGGAAATGCTAATTTTAGGCCGTGGAAAACGAAATTTTGGTCATACTGACCATAAACCCACAGCGTTTTAGATGTTACAAAACTTAACTATTTGGTCACTACGCATCTTTCAAGATACTATTATGTATCTTTTATGTTATTTAGAATGTATCTTACCTAACAATGTTGAAACAATAATATTTCCGGAAGCTGTCACGACTGATCGTCCACCACGATCGTCGCCATATATATCGACGCAGGAAGATACACAGGAAATATAAGGATTGCCCATGACGTCATTGGAACAATGACTGTATATTTTAGGAGTGAAAATGCCGACGAATAATAACCTAACCTAGCCTGACCTAACCTAACCTAACCTAATCCTACAGCGTAAATAAGTTATGTGACGTCATAACCGGGCCGTCGTAAACGCAGTCTATACTTGTCGTATCAAGGTCGGTCGTCGTCAGCTGGCATGTAAACAAAGTTCGGCGACGGGCGAGGCGACGAAAGCGGCGATATATTAATTATTGAAGTTAAAATTAGTTATAGTGCAAAATGTCTTGAGGAAGACATCCATTTTTACTAAATGTGATATTTGCTATCGATTGGTAGGTATATTATAGAGATTAACTAATAACCAATGGTGGGTTTATGGCTTAAATCACCGAAATTTTGATATTGGAACCAGACCGTGAGTGGAGCCAAGCCTCAGGTAAGCCTTTTTCCTGGTTGCACATCTCGGTATGATGATTTGTTTAAAATGAAGGTAGTTTTTCATATACATTGGCCTCAGATAGTAAATAACGATGACTGGTGGAAGTCCGCGTTCAATAGTACATATGATAATACTAACTGTATACATACCTATGTACCGAACTGTAACGAACAACTGGTAACAGTGCAAATGGTTTGAAAGCAGCAAGAGGCATAACGACTTTTCCGCACATAAATGTTCTGGAAGAGAAGAGATCTGGAAGAGCCTGGTGCGAGATGGCTTGGGAGTTGGTCCTGGCCTGGTCCCACTATTAGCTCTTCGGTCCAGCTAGCTGGGCACCGCCAGAGCAGCTTCCGGGTGCCGATGTCCGCGTCTTTGCGTTCGCGTCGCCTTTTTTCGGAACTTGGTAGACTAGCTAAACATGTAGCCCGCTTGAAAGTTAATATTGTATGAAGGGAGTGGTCCCTGGGGCTAGCAATTAGGTACCGCCAAGGAGAGACTCTGCCAGACATTTCATAAGTTCATTTTCCCATTTTCCAAATTTGTATAAGCAATTGCGTATTTTGTGTCATGCCGCGAAGCGGCGCGACATTTTCAAGTTTTTCACTGTGAATAGCTGGATTTTGACTGCTGGAAAAGCAATTTGTATAACTGTACGTCCGACCGTTTGGGGAGATCATAGTTGAAAGGGCGTTTGGGGGAGGAGGGGGACATGACCCCTTTGCCCCCCCCTGGATCCGCCCCTGATGTTAACAACGATGAACAATCATCTTAAATAGTATATCCATGTGGTTTGCTCCCATTACATTTGTGCATGCGGTACCAGTACGTGCTGCATATTTCTTATGCAGAATGTGCACACTGCACAATGCACATATAATATGAACTAAAAACATTCAGTGTGTCCAATGGCCAATGTATGCCCTGATGGTCTGATGCATCAGTACATAATACATAATTACACAAGAAGGCAATGTTGTATGGACAAGGACCTCTGACGCCATTTAGTTCTGAAAGCGAATATGAGTTGAGCCTGTCTGTGTCTGTGTCTGTGTCTGTGTCTGTGTCTGTGTCTGTGTCTGTGTCTGTGTCTGTGTCTGTGTCTGTGTCTGTGTCTGTGTCTGTGTCTGTGTCTGTGTCTGTGTCTGTGTCTGTGTCTGTGTCTGTGTCTGTGTCTGTGTCTGTGTCTGTGTCTGTGTCTGTGTCTGTGTCTGTGTCTGTCTGTGTCTGTGTCTGTGTCTGTCTGTGTCTGTGTCTGTGTCTGTGTCTGTGTCTGTGTCTGTGTCTGTGTCTGTGTCTGTGTCTGTGTCTGTGTCTGTGTCTGTGTCTGTGTCTGTGTCTGTGTCTGTGTCTGTGTCTGTGTCTGTGTCTGTGTCTGTGTCTGTGTCTGTGTCTGTGTCTGTGTCTGTGTCTGTGTCTGTGTCTGTGTCTGTGTCTGTATCAATGCAGTCCCTTGTCCTCCATTATCCAAAGTCTTGAATAATCCAGCATCATCACCCGGTGCCCCACTGCGTGGCACACCGACATGTCCGCTAATATCTTGTCGCCATGCTGCATTGTAGCACTGGCTGTGTCGGTTACAGGTCCGCTCAATTATTTATCCAGTGGCGGTACTAAAAGACAACTTCGACAAGTTATATAATCCGTCAACGGGCGCGGTCAGGGACTGTCCCGTAGTACACCCGTGCATGGCGGCACAGTCTACCCTGGAATGTGCAGGCGGTCGCGGTACCCTGATGCTGATGGAGGATTGATACACAACGATGCAGTTAAAAGACACGGGATCAGTTTGGACTCAACTGATGTGTCAGTTGAGGAATTTGAAGCTGCCTTGTAATGACTTTGACGCACCTGAAAGTGAGCTTATTAGAGAGCTGGTGAAGCCCTGTCGTTCCAGTTCGCGTCGTAACTGGATACTAGTTAGTCCACAAACTGGCAAACTATATTTTTTTAAGCAGTGTGAAACGTTCGCCTGCCTGTTTGTCAAAAATATTTTCAACTCATTTTTCTGAGCTCACTTTTAGTTTAAAGGGAATGTTTCACCTTTCTGAAAGTTGTCAAATATACGCTGGTTGTAGTCGAAAATATGAATTAAGTGCTGCTGAAAACGATGGTGATACTTTTTCTCTCGAAAAGTCACCTAACTTTATACAAATTAAGGTTTTAAATTTGGGATGATAATGTCATTATTGAGCTATAGACCGCCGCTGATTGGCTGACAAGGTGGATGTCAGCCAATCAGCGGCGGCACTAGCATACACCCCATTTTGCAAATGAGAAATTAAATTGCTTAAAAACGGCTAAGTTTTGTGGAAAATGACCCTAGTATTCTCGACATTTTAATAACGGCCAAAGATAATGGCTATCTCAGTTAAAAAACAATACAAAGGCGAAACATTCCCTTTAACCCGCGCACTGCAGGGGGTTTGCACCGAACACGAACTGCAGGGGGTTGACTTCCGCCCCCCCATGAAATATAAAAAACTACGCTATGTAGCGACAAGCGGACAACGGAACTTGATAGCTTGATACAATTTCTATCGAAAGTATTTCTGTATTTTTTAGGTCAGGTCAAAATTGAGGTCACCACAGGTCATCAAAGGTCAAATTTCCCGTTTTTTCTCTCCTGTTTTAGGACTTCACTCCAGAAATTCCCATATATCTCGGAAACTATGCTAGTTAGAAACCAACAGAAAAAACAATCGCCAGCCAGATCGACAAGGTGGCCTCAAATTTGATGTCAAGTCAATATTTGAGGCTCCAAAGGTCAAAAAAGCAAAAGAACTCTGTTTTTTTGCAACATTGTTTTTCGCTATTAACTTTTTACTTAATAAAGATAACGGAAAACTCTTTACGTCATTGTGTTTATCTCGTCAAGGCACTTCGAATGATATACATGGTGAACTTGTTAAGTTAACTTAAAAATTTGACCTCAGTTCAAGGTCAAGTGGTGACCCAAGTAGGGCATGTTGCATATGAGAAGACGTGTCTCGATGAGACAAACACATTGATGTCTGTTTTACTTCTTTACCTTCATTATGTCGGGAGTTATTGCCAAAAAAGTGATGGTGACCTCGGATGACCTCAAATGACCCCATAGGGGTCACTGAACAAAACTTACGCTTGGATCATCAATAATATCCTATAATAACATGATCCATGAGTAATTGAACTAATATCATGGATATCTTTTAAATGGGAAGCATTTGTATATTTCCCCATTGACTTATTATGGGGAGGTTACGAAATTGACCTGACCTTAGGTCACCGATATCACAATTCCAAGATTAACGAATTGTAAGTACTTGTGCTCTTATGACATCCTGTAAGTTTCAAACTGCTCAGTGAGAAACTCTGGCTTTGGCACAACTGCAAACATTTTTGGAAGTGGGGTCACTTGACCTGGTCTGGTGACCTGACCTGAGATGACCCGAGGTTATTTTTGTCCTTCAAAATATGCGTAATTGATGTCCTAACAGGTGTGCCTAAACCCGGCGGCGCTGCGTGCCGCCGTTTTTCCGCTATCTGCGAAAAACTTGAGGGGGATGGAAATCAACCCCCCCTGCAGTGCGCGGGTTAACCCTATTTGTAACTGGCTCCTGGCTACCCCTATTTGTAACAGGGGGGGGGGGGGGAGGGCGGATTCCACCCCACCCACCCGGAGATCTCGAAATCTACCCGTCCGATTTTCAAAAATGAAACGGTGTTTGGTTCCGCTCAACACGATCCACATTTCTAAATTAAAAAAACAGCTAAATTTTGGATAGGGGGCAACAGGGGGGCAAAAACTACAAATTGTAGTGGTATTTTTTATCCAACATAGCTTTCATGTTTATCGACCGATTTTAACACAACTAATAGGAATCGATAGAGATTGAATTGGAAATTGATATATGATGGTGACGTTTTAAAATTAACAAATCATAGGCGTGTGCAGGTCACTCAATATGGCGGTGAAGTAAATGCGTAATAAAACCATTTTTTAATGTTTTTTTATAAATGAAATGGTATGTGATTGTGACATTAGACAAAACAGTTATAAATCATATTTTTTTGCCATAGGCGGTACCAGGTTAGTGAAAAAGGGAGGTAAAATTGGAGAGAAAAAATATTAACCGCAGACAAGTTGCTACCCAGCACTATAAATATGTTACTGATTGTAGATAGTTACTTTTTGCATTTTGTAATTCAACATAGGCGTATCCAGGATCCAAACTGGGGCGGCGCAAGACCTTTTGATAAGTATATTATCCGCTATTATGATACTAACTAGTCAACAGTGACTATTTCACTACAACTTCAATTAACATTGCTTACCCCCCTTTTTACCCTACCTGGACTCGCCTATTATCTTATAATCATTTGTAGAGTAGCCTGTGGTGCGTGTTTCATCCGAAAACTGCAGTATGTTATGTCATTGTACGCCCATGCTTCTTAGTTTCCTTGCAATAATATGACCCCCTTTCTTCCATTCCTGGGCGCGCCTCTGCCAAAAATGACTTTATTCTCTTTTCTGGCCTCATATGTGCATATATCATTATAAGCTAAACGTCTATTACGCCGTTATCGCTGGCATATCGTCATCACCATGCCAGTCACCCCCTTTTCATGTGTCTGAACACGCCCCTGAAACTCTATATGTAATAAACTATGCAAATAATGGAAGCAGAAGCTATCTTTTACATCTTGATAGCTATAAATGTCCCTTACATCGCTCTATTGGCTTCCCGCCAAGCATTGCATACTTCCTGGAACCCCCCCCCCCTTCTCGAACCCCTGAAACCGCCTCTGCCATGCAATTTTTATGATATTTCATTAACATCAACTAATTTGCACTTGTTGCAATCACCGTAAACCGATGTAACTCCTTGATACTGGAGGCAGTTAGGAAGAAACCGTGAAGATCGCGTTTCCGTATTATCGCCAAATGTCGCCTCCGAACCCACCCAAAACTGTGCCCTGGAACCGTCTCTGTTCAGGTTAAGAACTCAAAATTTTGACTCCAAATGCGGTATTCAATTCTATGAAAAGTCCCAAAATTTCATGGGCTTGCTCCCAGCCGTTCTGGAGATATCTGCGAAAAACATGAGGGGGGGGGGCGGAATCCGCCCCCCTCCCCCCCACCTGTTACACATAGGGTTAAGGGAGTTTTAGGAATTGATATACGAAGAAAATACTTTGATTAAAAAACATTACTTAGCATTTCACTCAGAAAAATTTCATGAAATACATGACTCCATACCACATAATTAAGTTCTTTCTATGTTGGACACATCATAGGTCAGGAACATCATATTGGTCATTGCAAAGAACTGATGAGAATTAAAATAACCAGTAACCTCATAATAAGTATGTAAAGAAATAAATTAAGGCCGAAATTAGATTAGATATTTCGCTATTGAAGCTTCGTCAGCAATGAACAATGATATGACAAAATAACAAGGCACAGTGGAGAACAACAATCACATGCCTTAAAGTCATTCACCAGTTACAAAGAACTGGTGAATGACTAAAGTTCAAAGCTGTTGAACACTTCATGGTCAAAGCTGTTTATGCGAACTGAGAAGTCATACGAAAACCCTGTATATGGTTTGTAGCTTCCATAACTTTGATCTATACGTCAAATCTATGATTTTTTGTTCGAATACATATATTTGCATATAATTAAGTTCTTTCTATGTTGGACACATCATAGGTCAGGAACATCATATTGGTCATTACAAAGAACTGGTGAATGACTAAAGTTCAAAGCTGTTGGACACTTCATGGTCAAAGCTGTTTATGCGAACTGAGAAGTCATACGAAAACCCTGTATATGCTTTGTAGCTTCCATAACTTTGATTTTTCGTGAAATGCGTACTGCCATGCCCACGTTTCACAACAAACAAAAACAATTGTCAACCAAACAGAGAAATACTGTAAATTCCAGATGCAAGTAACTCTCAAGCAGGAGGCTATATAAAACAGGCAACAATACCATCATACCTACAAGTCATACTACTTTGGACTAGGTCCATATCTCATAGAAATAATAACGCACGGTCTTAATCACAGGTCTGATCTTATACTGAATATCGTATTACCTCTGGCGCTGATGTAGGGTCCTGCCTCTGACAAATGCAAACGCTAACCACCACACTCCACAGCAACGAGCGCTTTACCAGTCAACACCTGATTGAAGACCCCTAATACCACCTGAGGTATGTCTGGCACGAAAGCTGGCAGTCACAGTAGTTCGCGTTCAAACAGTTGGTTTCATAATACACCAGGTGTCGATATACTATGCAAGTACGCTAACACTGTGATCACTAAGTCTCAAATCTTAAAAGTCGGCTAGCTGACACAGTATCTAACTCCAGCCGTCACCGTAGGCTGTTTCTTACCACTCCTCACACAGCCCCGCCGTTCCTTTCGTCACCCGGACGCAGAGCGTCTCTTGCCACGCTCCACACAGCCCTATCGTTCCTTTCGTCACCGGGACGCAGGGCGTCACTTGCCACGCTCCACACAGCCCTATCGTTCCTTTCGTCACCGGGACGCAGAGCGTCTCTTGCCACGCTCCACACAGCCCTATCGTTCCTTTCGTCACCGGGACGCAGGGCGTCACTTGCCACGCTCCACACAGCCCTATCGTTCCTTTCGTCACCGGGACGCAGGGCGTCTCTTGCCACGCTCCACACAGCCCTATCGTTCCTTTCGTCACCGGGACGCAGAGCGTCTCTTGCCACGCTCCACACAGCCCTATCGTCCCTTTCGTCACCGGGACGCAGGGCGTCTCTTGCCACGCTCCACACAGCCCTATCGTTCCTTTCGTCACCGGGACGCAGGGCGTCACTTGCCACGCTCCACACTGCGTCACTCTTCTCTCCTCACAACCCAGCCCAGGCCACCACCACCACCACCACCAGCGCTCCACGGGACGCCGTGGTGGCGCCACCGGCACCATTCCCCGCTCCCTCCGCGCCCCCCTCTGTCTCACTCAGCCGGTCCGACCGCAGCCCGGGCCAGACTCGCGTCTCGATCTCGTCCTGTAGACTGGTGAGACAGCACTCTCTCAGGGAGCAGCCGAGCCAGCGCGGCGCCACCAGGTCGGGCGCGTACGACTGGACCCGGCCGCGACTCGAGTCACACTGCCAGTAGTGCTGGCCCTGCAGGAAGAACGCGTCACCTGCCGACACACGCGGACGGCAGGGGTCAGGGTACGGCGGGAAAGCAGACAAGGCAAGGCAGATGCCGATGGCTTTTGTAACGCTAAGGACTAGTCATTTTTTTCAGTAACATTAAGCCCCTGATGTAACTACGCACGGGATAAAGTAATATGGTGGGACAGACAAAGATGAGATGAAACAGCTGCCAAGTGGCTATGAAACGCAGTTTGGTCATTACATAAATACATAATCGAAGCTGGCTTTAAGCGCATATAAGCCTATTATTAGCATTATTTATTAAGTAGCAATGAGCCTAAATAAGTGATTCTCAGCGTCAAGGGTGTGGTACCCTCTTTTGATGACCAGAATGATCAGAGACGTAGGAACGCCACGGAAAGTTGGGAGGCCAGTGAAACTACGATCTCGTCTTGAGAGAAACCCAATCCCCCCTATGCTAACCCAAACCCAATCCCCTATTTCTCTGCAGATTTGCGCTCTTCGCGCCTTGGCGAGCCTTTTCACACCAAAAGTTTTCCCCACCAAGCAAAAGAGAAGATTTTAAGGGGGAAATGGCTGAAAGTGAGGGGGCCATGGCCCCCCGGCCTCCTATGTTCCTACGCATATGAGCATGTGATACGCATATGAGCATATATGCATATATGAGCATATATGAGCTACGCATATGAGCATATGAGCATGATTCATGACAATATGCGGAAGTACGCGTACAGCTCGTCGGCGGCCGTGTCGTCCCAACGGAGCAGCTCGCTAAACTCTGACGAGTGTAATGAATACTTCGCCGGCGTCGGCCGTCGCATAGCTGACGAAATGAGTGGGCGTTCGTGCGAGCCAGTGTATCCGCGTCCACCGAGAGTGTGCAGCTCCGCGTTCCGCGTGTATCCGGTGACGCTGCCGGAGCTCAGTGCCGCTCTGCGCAAACTGAGCAACTCGCGGGCAGCCGGTAGTGACGGCATCACGGTGCAGCTGCTGCGTCAGTGTTTTGAGGTGATCGGTCCGACAGTGCTGCATATCATCAATCATTCTCTCGTGTCTGGCATTGTTCCTGCGGTATGGAAACATGCCACAGTGGTTCCGATTCACAAATCTGGAGATGTGTCTGTACCAGCCAATTTTAGACCTGTTAGTGTACTGAATGTTATCGCCAAGCTCGCGGAGAAGGTAGTGAGCCTACAGATTTTAAACTATTTGACGTGCAACTCTATCCTGTCACCTACTCAGTTTGTCTATCGTCCAGCCCACTCGACGGAGGACGCCGTGCTCGACATCGTCAGTCACATCGGTGGCAACACGGACAGGGGTCTGGTGACGTTGATTACGTCACTCGACCTGTCAAAAACCTTTGATTGCGTAGAGCGCGGAGCCCTTCTTTCGAAGCTGGGATGGTATGGGATATCATCTCACTGGATAGAGGACTATTTTGAAAGTAGAACGCAGACTGTCAAAGGGGGAACAACATCTTTGGAGGTACATTTTGGAGTCGTTCAAGGCGGGACACTGGGACCAATCATGTTCAGCCTTTTTATGAATGACCTAGCCAGTCACGTAAAATTCGGTAAAGTCACCAGTTACGCAGATGACAGCCAAATACTGCACAGTTCAAAGCCGGACTCTACTGATGAGCTGCGGCACGTCATAGAGACAGATTTGAAGGAAATTTCCAGCTGGTTCAGTGGAAACGGTCTTAAAGTAAATGCAGCGAAACAAGTTTTATGATTGCTGGTACTCCAAAAAGCACCGATCGAGCCGCCAGCCAAACGGTTCAATTCGACGGTGTTCAGTTGCATCACTCAAACAAAATCAAAATTCTTGGAGTGATAATCGACCAGCACCTCAATTTCGAAAGTCAAACAGGTAGCGTAGCACAAAGATGTAACTACACCATAGCAAGCATTAGAAAACTTAACTTTCCGAAAGAGATTTCCAAAAAATTGATACATGCCCTCGTCTTTCCGCTTGTAACTTACTGCCTCCCGGCTTGGGCTCCTAGCACTCAAACACAGCGGAAACGGATCCAAAAAGTGTTTTACATTTTGCTGTACGAACAGCCACTGGCTTACGAAAGTATGACCACGTTTCTCGATCCAGGAGAGACTTAGGATGGATGTCATTTGACGAAATGATCGCGATGCGCGACACGCAGCGCATTCACTGCATAATGTGGAACGATGAGAGCTCGCAACAAATCAAATCTCTGATCGAGACACGAGCACAGGTGTCGGAGAGGTAAACTCGCTCCACCGTGAACGAGTCTGTCCTACAGATTCCCAGATGCCGACTCCAGGCCACAAAGATGATGTTCCCCCACCGAGCCGTGACGACGTGGAATGGCTTGCCTCGTGACTTGCGAAGTGGTAGCATGACAACGCTCAAGAAGGTGACAGCATGGCTTGGTGGCAATGAGAAATGCTTTATATCTTCTACTTAGTTTACCAGCATGCTGGTTAGAACAATCGTCAGTTATAATTGTTAGAACTTAGCACCTGTCAGAACTTTACATGCTGGTTAGTGCACATGTGAGGTGTCATTCCTTCTAGAAGTGGAACTATGTGTGGTGTGTGTACCAGCGGGTGTGGAAGAGCCATTTATGGAACACCTAAGAACAGCAATACAATGATTCGTTAATCCCGCACACATTGCGTAGACCGCAGTTCTCGGTTTCGAGCCATGCGGTACAGCATAACTTCAGGCGCTTACTATACTAGTGACATCTAGGGACAGGAACATTTCGAGCTATGCGGTACAGCATAACTTCAGGCGTTTACTACTAGTGCCATCTAGGGACAGGAATATGTCAAGCTATGCGATGCAGCATAACTTGAAGCCTTTACTACTAGTGCCATCTAGCGACAGGAATAAAGGTAGACATGTGTGCTGTTGCTCTTAGTCTAAAGCTGTGGTTCCCAGCGTATAACACATACACCGTTAACACAAAGCTGAGCATCATTTAGCATTAATTGGTTTTGATGCTCTATGTGATAATGCGCTGACTGTGAAGCAGAAACTGGGATCAGATAGATGTGCATTATGCGCCATTATCAAACGAATCAGCCGCCGTTTCTCACTTAGCTGTCCAATCGCCATACCCCCCCCCCCACAACAGGCTCAATTACCCCAAGTGTGGTAGTTACCCCATATTTGAGAATCAATGACCTAAACGAACAGTGGTGGATCTAGGTTTCGAGTTGGGGGGGGGGGGGGGGGGGGCAAAATTCCAAAAAGTCTCACACAATTCTGAAAACTCATCGGATTTCGCTTGCTTATGCATTGATAGCTGGTTTAAAGCAAACTTTCCTTAGTAAAAGTTGCTTAGATTTGCTTCTATATCAAGAAATGTGCCAATTATGCGCCGATTTCAGGCGGGGAGGGAATTGCCCATTTTTCCCAACCGTAGATCCAACCTAACCCTACCCTACCCTACCCTAACCTAACCCTAACCGTAGATAGAACAGGGGACTGTAAGCGAATGCATAATATTTCAGACAGTCAGGAGTAGGTTCAGATCACTGTATCACGCTGTTGCTGACCTTTGTTGTCGGAGAATGCGGCGTCCAGCGTTCTCGGCAGTCCGCGGCACAGTCTGCTAATGGGCAGAGGAGAGTCCGTCTCCACTGTCCCGGTCAACTCGTTAAACCTGCCGCAGACAACAGTCAGAGCCGTTAAACCTGCCACAGACAACAGTCAGAGCCGTTAAACCTGCCACACACAACAGTCAGAGTCGTTATAATTGACACATGCACAACAGTCAGAGTCGTTAGAACTGACACAGACACAACAGTCAGAGTCGTTAGAACTGACACAGACACAACAGTCAGAGTCGTTAGAACGGACACCGACACAACAGTCAGAGTCGTTAGAACTGACACAAACACAACAGTCAGAGTCGTTAGAGCTGACACATACACAACAGTCAGAGTCGTTATAACTGACACAGACACAACAGTCAGAGTCGTTAGAACTAACACAGACACAACAGTCAGAGTCGTTATAACTGACACAGACACAACAGTCAGAGTCGTTAGAACTGACACAGACACAACAGTCAGAGTCGTTATAATTGACACAGACACAACAGTCAGAGTCGTTAGAACTGACACAGACACAACAGTCAGAGTCGTTAGAACAGACACAGACACAACAGTCAGAGTCGTTATAATTGACACAGACACAACAGTCAGAGTCGTTATAACTGACACAGACACAACAGTCAGAGTCGTTAGAACGGACACAGACACAACAGTCAGAGTCGTTATAATTGACACAGACACAACAGTCAGAGTCGTTATAACTGACACAGACACAACAGTCAGAGCCGTTATAATTGACACAGACACAACAGTCAGAGTCGTTAGAACTGACACAGACACAACAGTCAGAGTCGTTAGAGCTGACACAGACACAACAGTCAGAGTCGTTAGAACTGACACAGACACAACAGTCAGAGTCGTTAGAACTGACACAGACACAACAGTCAGAGTCGTTAGAGCTGACACAGACACAACAGTCAGAGTCGTTAGAGCTGACACAGACACAACAGTCAGAGACGTTAGAACTGCCACAGACACAACAGTCAGAGTCGTTAGAACTGACACAGACACAACAGTCAGAGCCGTTATAACTGACACAGACACAACAGTCAGAGACGTTAGAACTGCCACAGACACAACAGTCAGAGTCGTTAGAACTGACACAGACACAACAGTCAGAGTCGTTAGAACTGCCACAGACACAACAGTCAGAGTCGTTAGAACTGACAAAGACAACAGTCAGAGTTGTTAGAACTGACACAGACACAACAGTCAGAGACGTTAGAACTGCCACAGACACAACAGTCAGAGTCGTTAGAACTGACACAGACACAACAGTCAGAGTCGTTAGAACTGCCACAGACACAACAGTCAGAGTCGTTAGAATTGACACAGACACAACAGTCAGAGTCGTTAGAACTGACACAGACACAACAGTCAGAGACGTTAGAACTGACACAGACACAACAGTCAGAGTCGTTAGAACTAACACAGACACAACAGTCAGAGTCGTTATAATTGACACAGACACAACAGTCAGAGTCGTTAGAACTGACACAGACACAACATTCAGAGTCGTTAGAACTGCCACGGACACAACATAGTCGTTAGAACTGACACAGACACAGCAGTCAGAGTCGTTAGAACTGACACAGACACAACAGTCAGAGTCGTTAGAGCTGACACAGCCACAACATTCAGAGTCGTTAGAACTGCCACAGACACAACAGTCAGAGTCGTTAGAACTGACACAGACACAACAGTCAGGGTCGTTAGAACTGACACAGACACAACAGTCAGAGTCGTTAGAACTGCCACAGACACAACAGTCAGAGTCGTTATAATTGACACAGACACAACAGACAGAGTCGTTATAACTGACACAGACACAACAGTCAGAGTCGTTAGAACTGCCACAGACACAACAGTCAGAGTCGTTATAATTGACACAGACACAACAGACAGAGTCGTTAGAACTGACACAGACACAACAGTCAGAGTCGTTAGAGCTGCCACAGACAAACAGTCAGAGTCGTTATAATTGACACAGACACAACAGTCAGAGTCGTTATAATTGACACAGACACAACAGTCAGATCGTTAGAGCTGCCACAGACACAACAGTCAGAGTCGTTATAATTGACACACACAACAGAGACGTTAGAACTGACACAAACACAACAGTCAGAGTCGTTAGAGCTGACACATACACAACAGTCAGAGTCGTTATAACTGACACAGACACAACGGTCAGAGTCGTTAGAACTGACACAGACACAACAGTCAGAGTAGTTAGAACTGCCACAGACACAACAGTTAGAGTCGTTAGAACTGACACAGACACAACAGTCAGAGTCGTTAGAGCTGACACAGACACAACAGTCAGAGTCGTTAGAACTGCCACAGACACAACAGTCAGAGTCGTTAGAGCTGACACAGACACAACAGTCAGAGTCGTTAGAACTGACACAGACACAACAGTCAGAGTCGTTAGAATTGACACAGACACAACAGTCAGAGTCGTTAGAACTGACACAGACACAACAGTCAGAGTCGTTAGAATTGACACAGACACAACAGTCAGAGTCGTTAGAACTGCCACAGACACAACAGTCAGAGTCGTTAGAGCTGACACAGACACAACAGTCAAGAGTCGTTAGAACTGCCACAGACACAACAGGGTCGTTAGAACTGCCACAGACACAACCGTCAGAGTCGTTAGAACTGCCACAGACACAACATAGTCGTTATAACTGACACAGACACAACAGTCAGAGTCGTTAGAGCTGACACATACACAACAGTCAGAGTCGTTAGAACTGCCACAGACACAACAGTCAGAGTCGTTAGAGTTGACACAGACACAACAGTCAGAGTCGTTAGAACTGACACAGACACAACAGTCAGAGTTGTTAGAACTGACACAGACACAACAGAGTCGCTAGAACAGACACAGACACAACAGTCAGAGTCGTTAGAACTGCCACAGACACAACAGTCAGAGTCGTTAGAGCTGACACAGACACAACAGTCAGAGTCGTTAGAACTGACACAGACACAACAGTCAGAGTCGTTAGAACTGCCACAGACATATCAGTCAGAGCCGTTAGAACTGACACAGACACAACAGTCAGAGTCGTTATAACTGACACAGACACAACAGTCAGAGCCGTTATAACTGACACAGACACAACAGTCAGAGACGTTATAACTGACACAGACACAACAGTCAGAGTCGTTAGAACTGCCACAGACACAACAGTCAGAGTCGTTAGAACTGACACAGACACAACAGTCAGAGTCGTTAGAACTGACACAGACACAACAGTCAGAGTCGTTATAATTGACACAGACACAACAGTCAGAGTCGTTAGAACTAACACAGACACAACAGTCATAGTCGTTATAACTGACACAGACACAACAGTCAGAGTCGTTAGAACTGACACAGACAACAGTCAGAGTCGTTAGAACTGACACAGACACAACAGTCAGAGACGTTAGAACTGCCACAGACACAACAGTCAGAGTCGTTAGAACTGACACAGACACAACAGTCAGAGTCGTTAGAACTGACACAGACACAACAGTCAGAGTCGTTAGAACTGACATAGACACAACAGTCAGAGTCGTTAGAACTGCCACAGACACAACAGTCAGAGTTGTTATAACTGACACAGACACAACAGTCAGAGTCGTTAGAACTGCCACAGACACAACAGTCAGAGTCGTTAGAACTGACACAGACACAACAGTCAGAGTCGTTAGAACTGACACAGACACAACAGTCAGAGTCGTTAGAACTGACACAGACACAACAGTCAGAGTCGTTAGAACTGACACAGACACAACAGTCAGAGCCGTTAGAACTGACACAGACACAACAGTCAGAGTCGTTAGAACTGACACAGACACAACAGTCAGAGTCGTTAGAACTGACACAGACACAACAGTCAGAGTCGTTAGAACTGACACAGACACAACAGTCAGAGTCGTTAGAACTGACACAGACACAACAGTCAGAGCCGTTAGAACTGACACAGACACAACAGTCAGAGTCGTTAGAACTGACACAGACACAACAGTCAGAGCCGTTAGAACTGACACAGACACAACAGTCAGAGTCGTTAGAACTGACACAGACACAACAGTCAGAGCCGTTAGAACAGACACAGGCACAACAGAGTCGTTAGAAATGACACAGACACAACAGAGTCGTTAGAACCAGTGGCGACTCGTCATATGAAGCAACTGAGGTCGGGCCTCACCTATTATTTAGGAAGAATGTGCTTTGAAATATTCATTGGTTGCCATAGAATATGCGAGTAATGCCCATTCTGCACATCGCAGTGCATTTTATTATGGCATATCACCGAAATTCTCCGGCTCTTCCATCCACCCGCCAGCCAACCACACGCCAGTACGTTTACCATACTACAGCAAACCACTACGAGCCGACTGAGGCCCGGCCGGCCTGCGGCCTCACCGCCTCCGCCCGTTCAGCCCAGCAGTTATTTATTTTCCGTGCAAAGCAAGACAAGCGTATGTCACGTCCCATATGATCGTCAAAAATGTTCAGGAGCGACCTCTTGTGTTTTGTCAGTTGTAGGACAAACTAAAGGTCTATGAGGGATAACCAAAATATTCGTTATGAAATGAGGATTTTAAATATATGTAACTTATACATTAATATTGCGTGGTTTCGGCGCAAAAGTCAAAAAGGCCCCTTTGCTTTGCACCACCCATATTCTGAAGACGTCCTTGCAACGTAAGAAAAGCGTAAGTGCATTTTTACTCTTGAAAAGAAGCGCATGTTCAGAGATGTGCTTCAGATGCTAAGCAAAACCAGCATATGTGCGTACATACGGTTTTCTTGCTTTGTTTGGTCGTTAGTTTTTGGTACCTACGCTGTGCATATAATGGAGTTAATGTATTGGTACGGTAATAATACTAAATTGGTAAGCCTGCTATCTTATGTTTGCTACTTGTAACTTAATCTGAGATGGATTTGCATTTTCGCCGTCTTACTTTGAGCCATTCTCTGGCTTCATCCAACAGTTTCTCCCACCTCGTCTCCTCATTCATACGCGATTGAGCCTCCGTTACATGTTACCAGCTTACTGCGAACTGTATTCACGACTGGCATTCACGACACTGCAGCATAGAAGAAACAAATTAAACAATTGTAGTTCTTTCCCAAGGAATCGGCGCAGAAATATGATACCACATTAACAAACTACCCCAGGACCACCAGCCTGGACCCGGACCTGGACCACCAGCCTGGACCCGGACCTGGACCACCAGCCCGGACCCGGACCTGGACCACCAGCCCGGACCCGGACCTGGACCACCAGCCTGGACCCGGACCTGGACATGGGCGGAACCAGAGGGGGGGGGGGGGGGGGGGCAAGGGACCAATCCCCAAAACCGCCTGCAATCGGCGCCAAATTCACACATTTCCTGATGTAGAAGAAAATCTAAGAAACTTTTACCAAGGAAAGTTTGTCTTAAATCAGCTATCAATGCATAAGCAAACGAAATCAGATAAGTTTTCAGAATTGTGTGAGACTTCGGGGGAGTCCCCGCCCTCCCCCCCACACCCGTTCTGGATCCGCCTATAGACCTGGACCACCAGCAGCCGACTCCAGCATGGCCACCGTACCTGAACACTAGCAGCCGACTCCAGCATGGCCACCGTACCTGAACACTAGCAGCCGACTCCAGCATGGCCACCGTACCTGAACACTAGCAGCCGACTCCAGCATGGCCACCGTACCTGAACACTAGCAGCCGACTCCAGCATGGCCACCGTACCTGAACACTAGCAGCCGACTCCAGCATGGCCACCGTACCTGAACACTAGCAGCCGACTCCAGCATGGCCACCGTACCTGAACACTAGCAGCGGACTCCAGCATGGCCACCGTACCTGAACACTAGCAGCCGACTCCAGCATGGCCACCGTACCTGAACACTAGCAGCCGACTCCAGCATGGCCACCGTACCTGAACACTAGCAGCGGACTCCAGCATGGCCACCGTACCTGAACACTAGCAGCCGACTCCAGCATGGCCACCGTACCTGAACACTAGCAGCCGACTCCAGCATGGCCACCGTACCTGAACACTAGCAGCCGACTCCAGCATGGCCACCGTACCTGAACACTAGCAGCTGACTCCAGCATGGCCACCGTACCTGAACACTAGCAGCGGACTCCAGCATGGCCACCGTACCTGAACACTAGCAGCCGACTCCAGCATGGCCACCGTACCTGAACACTAGCAGCCGACTCCAGCATGGCCACCGTACCTGAACACTAGCAGCGGACTCCAGCATGGCCACCGTACCTGAACACTAGCAGCCGACTCCAGCATGGCCACCGTACCTGAACACTAGCAGCGGACTCCAGCATGGCCACCGTACCTGAACACTAGCAGCCGACTCCAGCATGGCCACCGTACCTGAACACTAGCAGCGGACTCCAGCATGGCCACCGTACCTGAACACTAGCAGCGGACTCCAGCATGGCCCCCGTACCTGAACACTAGCAGCCGACTCCAGCATGGCCACCGTACCTGGACCACCAGCCTGGACCCCGGACCTGAACCACCAGCAGCCAGTTCAGGCATAGCTCCCGGACCTGGACCACCAGCAGCCGACTCCAGCATGGCCCCCGTACCTGGACCACCAGCCTGGACCCCGGACCTGAACCACCAGCAGCCAGTTCCGGCATAGCCCCCGGGCCTGAACCACTACCAGCGGACTTCGGCGTGGCCGCCGGGCCTTGCACATCAGAGGCGAAATCTAGCGTGACTTCAGGACCCACAACGCTATAGGCCAGCGCAAGCGTTGGATCAGGGAGCGCGACGTCCGATGACTCTGATTTCGCGGAATCGGTAGCAGCCGCTCTGGCCCGACTGGACTGACGGTTATTTAATTTTAAAAGGGATTATACGCCCCCTCCCCGGAATAATTGAGTTACATAGTAAAACGTACTTATAAAGGTGGTAGAACTCCCACGGTAGCCACATTTTTCTGGAAATTACCTCTTCTGCACGTCAGGACATTTCAAAGTGCGCGGCGATGCCACCGCGCTTTCTGCAGGACCGGCTGAGGCAGAGCCAGTCATCTCTTTTATGTTAATAAAAACAACTCCCTTATGGCATGTTTCCGGTAAAATAAGCAATATTTTAGAGATAAAAAAAATGTTGTTTTGTTCCAATGACCGTAGCATAGTTTTTCCAATAAAATTCGATATTTTGCATGAATTTTCATGCCGATACGCCACCACCAAATTATCAACGCTGAAGGTCAGAGATAAGAAAACCACAAAACCTGAACGAACAGTGTAGTAATAAAGAGTCCCGTAAGTTGTGAATTGCATAATCATTTTGTGATCCAGTGTAGGTGATTCAAAACTATAAAATTGCATGATGCAGCTTCTAAGATAAAAGTGGTGGACAGTAATATCGATCAAGCACTCGTCATCTGATACAAGTCTCGAAAAAATGCCAAAGTCTTAACGCTGATAATTGCTGAAATAATGGACTAAATGAGCATTGTGGTCCCTGTTATATATCTTAAACGTGGTTAAAGCTCATACAACTGCAAAAGAGTGCATTTCCTTTCAGGACGGAAACCCGTATAATCCCTTTAAATACCCCCGCACTCACGCGCATGTGGTACTGGCATTTAAATTGCATTAATTGACATGCAATTAAGTTGGTGCTTGATGTGAATGACACAATTATTAGCTTTGAAAAAAATGGTTTTGGTGGTCTAATTGGTCTGGGGTCATTTGTAAACATGGTTTAATGCGATATTCACTGTAATGTTTAAGATTAATTCACCAAACACTTACCGCCAACTTAAAAACATTATAAATTGACAGCACAGCATGCATGTCTATTGGTTATAGATCCTCTGGATGTGAAGACCGTCCCAGGCACACAAAAAAGACGCATGTGACATTCGCTTACAGGGCTACAACGTAAGAAAAGCATTTGTGCAGACTTACGCTTTTCTCATGTTGTACCCATGTGTTCTCACCTCCGTCTCTGCCCATTCTCCAAAACGCGCCTCGCGACCCCGCTCTGTGCTCACTCAAACAGAAAATGAAAATAAAAGAAAACAGAGGAAAGGGGACAGACAGTGGTATTGCGACCAGTGACATGCAGTAGTGCAGCAGCAAGCAAGCAGCAAGTCACAGTGCAGACAGCAGTAGCAGGGCAACGATGCGGTTTCTGCCGGACAAAACATGCAACATGCACCTGTTACCCCTGTTGATAATTATATGCTGTAGGCAGATATTTCCGTACACAAATTAGTGGTCAACAAACGATCATTGTTTTCTGTTACTTATTAGCTGCAGTTATGCTTAAACAATCCTTGCAACATTAACCGTAACATCATCTCAGGCTGAACACTCGGTACTAAACCATAACCATGAGAAATAATACTGAATGGCAGCTCTTAAACATGACAAGTAACGACTCCAGTTAATGACAAGTAATAGAGCAATGCAATGACATGATGTCAATTAACATTTTCAACTAACCAAGAGAGTGTTTCCGGGCAGTGGGTTGGTGAGACAAGGAAGCCGTAGCCGGCTCAGACTCGGCTAGGTCTCCAAAGTCTCTCAGCTGGATCAGACTCAGCTGACGAGCTACACACCAAGCTCTAGGCAACTGGCTCACACTCAGCGCCTTTACAAATTACTACAATTCTTGCACACGTCTGAAACAATCGTGCAATGGTACACTGTTAATGACGATCGCCATTAGCATTGGAAACGTGACAAATTATTCAGATTTCTAATATAAACATATCCCACGAGGAGGACAAACTTTCTCATAGGCATTCCTACACACATGTGTCTATGCCCAGTTTGTGTACTTAAGTCGCCACACCATGTGTTCGTTGATGACATCCGTCAAGACAGAAGAGCGCATGTGTCATTTGCTTTCAAGGACACAATGTAATAGAAGCGTATGTGCAGACATACGCAGACATACGTTGCACCACCGTGAGTTTTGATGATATGCGCTTATTTGATTTGGTCAGATGTCACTTACGCTTTTCATGCTTGGTTGTGTCGCCTGAAACCTGCACATGCACTTTTTCTAAAATTTTATCAATCAAAATTTTGAGAACACTTTTTGGAATCTTCGCATAATACTCTAGAGGCAAATCAGACTGTAAATTTCACATCGTTTGGTACCAAAAACACAAAAACGATAAAAAAATGTGACATGCATCTCTTGGTTTGGACGGCCTGCTTCTGAGGCACACCAGCTCCGGCGAAAATCTCTCAGCCGACGGTGCCATGGTAGTCATCTGAAGCACGGATGTTTTGGGCCTCAAAGCGATTATTCGGCTCCTAGGAGCCGTAGCGACGGAAATCAAAGTGCATGAACAAAAGAAAATGTTGATCTATCGATTTGGCTACATTTTTGTTTGAAAACTATTATCTATTATCCATTTTATTATATTTCACTATCGTACCGCAGTCTGCTAGCGTCGGCGGCAGGTAGACCGTTGGCGGCCGAGTAAAGCGGCAACTTTTGAATCCCCTGCAACCGTATGACGATGTTTTCCATCGAAATGCGGTGTTATTAACCCGGCATTGACTGGGGCCTCAGCCGAACGCCATTGACTGGAGGGGGGGGGGGGGGAGGGGCGTTAAACGCCCCCCTGGTTATCTTCCGAACCAATGATCGCAGCGAGACGCGCAAGGCGACAATATACAAATCGAAAGCTCTCAATGAGATGAATCTAAGGCATACTAAAAAATGTCAAAGTGAGGTCAAATGTCAGGTCACGGTCAGGTCAAGGGTCAAAATCGACGTATACAGCTTATGGGTCATATTTTCCATCCAAAGCCTTCGATTACGACCATGATCACCCAAAGTGCTGCCAAAGGTATGATACACATCCCGCATGACCTAAAGTGAGATTGTTAGCCAAGGTCAAGTCCAAGGTCAGGTCACAAAAGGTCACTATGCTTAAAATATCTACGAAAGTCATGAAACACATGTTTTATGAGTTATTTTCCACGTATAATTCGACAGTGATAGTCATTTTACCACCTGACTTCATGTATGTGAAGTTAATGTCAAGTTCAGGTCAAGTTCAGGTCACTGAAGGTCAAACATTTTAATTGATAAATCTAAATAAAAAAGGCATGTTTCTAGACCAATTTTGTCTCAGAAATACAGTGGTGCAATTTATTTGTCTGTATCTGGTCAAAAAAGGCATAAACAAACTTTTTGTTAAAATATGACGTCATGCGTTACCCGTACTTGAGATGCCATACGTCAGTCAAAAATGGTGATATAAATCTGAAATTTGGTATGGTAGTTTTTTCATGTAGTTCTCTGGCATATATTCCGGCTTTTTTTAATATCTTTGAGAAAAAAAATCGATTTTGTGGGCATTTTCCACAAAACAAAAGTTGTTCTATTTTTTGGGTCAAAACTCCAATTTGTTCCAAATTCCGAGATAGCCAGTTTGTAGCCCTTGCAATTTTATATCTCTTGGCGTTTTTCGATTGCATTTTTCTTTAAATATAGAATTTCTACGGCCTGGCAAAGTTTAACTGATTTTGGTGTAAAACTCGTGTGTAGTGACGTCACTAAATTCGATATAACTCGAATTGTTTTCGACTGAATTGCTTGATATTTACACAGAAGAAGTAAACCTGATTTATAAGAAGGTACTCAACGTTTCACGTTCATAGCGCTATTTGTTGTTGAACTATTACGAAAATTCATGATCAGGGGGGGGAGGGCGCGTGAAACGCCCTCCCCCCCCCCCAATCAATGGCGGGTTAAGATAGATGAATATTCATCGCTATAAGGATACAGGACATTCTTCAATATTGCGTGAGATATAACTTAATTTTGGCGTTATAATTCGTTGCAGGTATGTGATGCTTCAGCAAATGTGGCAGCTCTCTCGCGCGGCTGCATGATCCTCAGCCCGGCTGAGGCCAGCCCGGCTGAGGCCGCAGTCAGTCCGGCCTCTCGGGGCTTGCGAATACGTGATAGAAGTGTTGCATTTCTAACTGATTCACCGCCTCGACAAAATTTTCATTTTTGTCCAGTCTGCATCTCGGAACATAGTGCGAGCGCATGGAGCGCCACAGCGCTCCGGCGCGGCCACAATAACATGTGATTCATATTTGGCCGAAATCCATTGCGTTTGGCAGAACATGTTCCGAGATATGACGATGTCATGCACAAATTTCTAAAAATAAATCGTGGTATCGTGATTTAATAATATTTGCTTATTATTTGCGTAAGCGAGGATGCAGATAACAACATCGCGAAGATGATACAATTCATGAATTTTACAGATATTTTACGAAATACTACTTACGATAATAATATAATTACCGAGCAGGCGCGAAGCGCCCGTGAGGTTTCTTGTCAACTTACTAGACAAATTTACATTTGACCCGGCCCGAATCGGCCCGAACCGGCCCGACCCGGCCGGACCCGGCCATACAGACGCTTTTCGGAAGCTAATAACTTTGCAAGCACTGCTCCGATTGAGATTGGGTTTTACCATTGGATAGGACCATCAAATCAATTGTGATTTTGGTATGATGCGTTCTGATAGGGGTAGTACCACAGCGCGTGGCACACTCAAACGTCGAAATGAACGAAAATCATTCTTGATCAAAAATGGCTTTATTAATCTGAACATTGTTTTATACGCTGAAGCATGCAGTGCTCAGGACTTACTCCCTTTTGTCGGATTCGAGAAAGGAGATCATGAACAATTTAATAAAACTTAATTTCTATGTTGGCATGCATGGAGGCCTAGCAATTTTTATGGAGGACTAAAAGGACTAAAATGACTATGCGTTACTACCACGTGTGCTCCCATACCGTTTAATATTTCAAACCTGTTTTAGCTTTACCAGAGCGCGCCCACTCGGACATCGCCCGAAAAGGCTTTTTACTGGTACTATACTAAATACTATATAATGCGAAATACTAAAATAGATAATTTACGTTATATATGCAGTTTTATATAAACATGTGCAAACTTACCTAACTGCGCATATTTTTGATTTTTTAAGCGGTTTATGACCAAAGGAAGCACGAGAAGTGCCAAGAAATTGACGAAAAACAATGATTTAAAATATCAATTTAAATGCACTGATGTTAACAATGTTAAATGCTCGGTCTCAACTGCAACACGTCGATACGATCTGCTCGAATGGCTCAGATTCAAGAGCCGTCAGCCCAGACACTAGGTGGCGCCAGGAGTGACTTTTTGTTAAAAGCTGTCGGTTTGCTTTTTACATAGAACTGTGACTATATAGTAGAGCTATGATTGAAAGTAGAGTCTTTGATTTCATTTCCGAACTAAACAGTTAAGTGTTTTGCACCGCCGGATTTATGGGACACACCCGCTATGCAAAATGTCTTTCCATATGTATTTTAACTCATCTCGTCTTGATCTATCTTTTACTGATCCAAATTTTCCTCATTAGACACAAATACAGATTGTATCCAAAATTCTGACCAAATAGTGGGGGCATGGCCCCGCCCCCCGTTCCTACGCTTGCCACTTGTTTTAAGTATGAACTAAACTGGCAGCTGCTCCTACCCGTTCCAACGTCTGGACTTGGGTCTCAGGTACTTTGAGGACCACGAGTCGCCACTGGTTAGAACTGCCACACACAACAGTCAGAGTCGTTAGAACTGACACAGACACAACAGTCAGAGTCGTTAGAGCTGACACAGACACAACAGTCAGAGTCGTTATAATTGACACAGACACACCAGTCAGAGCCGTTATAACTGACACAGACACAACAGTCAGAGTCGTTAGAACTGACACAGACACAACAGTCAGAGTCGTTAGAACTGACACAGACACAACAGTCAGAGTCGTTAGAGCTGCCACAGACACAACAGTCAGAGTCGTTATAATTGACACAGACACACCAGTCAGAGCCGTTATAACTGACACAGACACAACAGTCAGAGTCGTTAGAACAGACACAGACACAACAGAGTCGTTAGAACTGACACAGACACAACAGTCAGAGTCGTTAGAACTGACACAGACACAACAGTCAGAGTCGTTAGAACAGACACAGACACAACAGAGTCGTTAGAACTGACACAGACACAACAGTCAGAGTCGTTAGAACTGACACAGACACAACAGTCAGAGCCGTTAGAACTGCCACGGACACAACAGTCAGGGTCGTTAGAGCTGACACAGACACAACAGTCAGAGTCGTTAGAACTGACACAGACACAACAGTCAGAGTCGTTAGAACTAACACAGACACAACAGTCAGAGTCGTTAGAACTGCCACAGACAACAGTCAGAGTCGTTATAACTGACACAGACACAACAGTCAGAGTCGTTAGAACTGACACAGACACAACAGTCAGGGTCGTTAGAACTGACACAGACACAACAGTCAGAGTCGTTAGAGCTGACACATACACAACAGTCAGAGTCGTTAGAACTGACACATACAACAGTCAGAGTCGTTAGAGCTGACACAGACACAACAGTCAGAGTCGTTATAACTGACACACACATAACAGTCAGAGTCGTTATAATTGACACAGACACAACAGTCAGAGTCGTTAGAGCTGACACAGACACAACAGTCAGAGTCGTTAGAACTGACACAGACACAACAGTCAGAGTCGTTAGAACTGCCACAGACACAACAGTCAGAGTCGTTAGAACTGACACAGACAACAGTCAGGGTCGTTAGAACTGCCACAGGCACAACAGTCAGAGCCTTTAGAACTGTCACAGACAACAGTCAGGGTCGTTATAACTGCCACAGACAACAGTCAGAGACGTTAGAACTGACACAGACACAACAGTCAGAGTCGTTAGAACTGCCACAGAGACAACAGTCAGAGCCGTTATAACTGACACAGACACAACAGTCAGAGTCGTTAGAACAGACACAGACACAACAGTCAGAGTCGTTAGAACTGCCACAGACACAACAGTCAGAGTCGTTAGAACTGACACATACAACAGTCAGGGTCGTTAGAATTGCCACAGGCACAACAGTCAGAGCCTTTAGAACTGTCACAGACAACAGTCAGGGTCGTTATAACTGCCACAGACAACAGTCAGAGACGTTAGAACTGACACAGACACAACAGTCAGAGTCGTTAGAACTGCCACAGAGACAACAGTCAGAGTCGTTATAATTGACACAGACACAACAGTCAGAGTCGTTAGAGCTGACACAGACACAACAGTCAGAGTCGTTAGAACTGACACAGACACAACAGTCAGAGTCGTTAGAACTGCCACAGACACAACAGTCAGAGTCGTTAGAACTGACACAGACAACAGTCAGGGTCGTTAGAACTGCCACAGGCACAACAGTCAGAGCCTTTAGAACTGTCACAGACAACAGTCAGGGTCGTTATAACTGCCACAGACAACAGTCAGAGACGTTAGAACTGACACAGACACAACAGTCAGAGTCGTTAGAACTGCCACAGAGACAACAGTCAGAGCCGTTATAACTGACACAGACACAACAGTCAGAGTCGTTAGAACAGACACAGACACAACAGTCAGAGACGTTAGAACTGACACAGACACAACAGTCAGAGCCGTTATAACTGACACAGACACAACAGTCAGAGTCGTTATAATTTACACAGACACAACAGTCAGAATCGTTAGAACTGACACAGACACAACAGTCAGAGTCGTTAGAACTGCCACAGACACAACAGTCAGGGTCGTTAGAACTGCCACAGGCACAACAGTTAGAGCCTTTAGAACTGTCACAGACAACAGTCAGGGTCGTTTGAACTGCCACAGACAACAGTCAGAGACGTTAGAACTGACGCAGACACAACAGTCAGAGTCGTTAGAACTGACACAGACACAACAGTCAGAGTCGTTATAATTGACACAGACACAACAGAGTCGTTAGAACTGACACACACAACAGTCAGAGCCGTTAGAACTGACACAGACAACAGTCAGAGTCGTTAGAACTGACACAGACACAACAGTCAGAGCCGTTATAACTGACACAGACACAACAGTCAGGGTCGTTAGAACTGCCACAGGCACAACAGTCAGAGCCTTTAGAACTGTCACAGACAACAGTCAGGGTCGTTAGAACTGCCACAGACAACAGTCAGAGACGTTAGAACTGACGCAGACACAACAGTCAGAGTCGTTAGAACTGACACAGACACAACAGTCGGAGTCGTTAGAACTGCCACAGACATAGCAGTCAGAGCCGTTATAACTGCCACAGACATAACAGTCAGAGCCGTTATAACTGACACAGACACAACAGTCAGAGCCGTTATAACTGACACAGACACAACATTTAGAGTCGTTAGAACTGTCACAGACAACAGTCAGGGTCGTTAGAACTGCCACAGGCACAACAGTCAGAGTCGTTAGAACTGACACAGACATAGCAGTCAGAGCCGTTATAACTGACACAGACACAACAGTCAGAGTCGTTAGAACTGCCACAGACATAGCAGTCAGAGCCGTTAGAACTGACACAGACACAACAGTCAGGGTCGTTAGAACTGCCACAGACACAACAGTCAGAGTCGTTAGAACTGACACAGACACAACAGTCAGAGTCGTTAGAACTAACACAGACACAACAGTCAGAGTCGTTAGAACTGACACAGACACAACAGTCAGAGTCGTTAGAACTGCCACAGACACAACAGTCAGAGTCGTTAGAACTGCCACAGACACAACAGTCAGAGTCGTTAGAACTGACACAGACATAGCAGTCAGAGCCATTAGAACTGCCACAGACAACAGTCGTTAGAACTGCCACAGACAACAGTCGTTAGAACTGCCACAGGCAACAGTCGTTAGAACTGCCACAGACAACAGTCGTTAGAACTGCCACAGACAACAGTCGTTAGAACTGCCACAGACAACAGTCAGAGTCGTTAGAACTGCCACAAACAACAGTCGTTAGACGCTTCCACTAATCATCTCTGACTATCCCTTACTTCCAGCACTTATTCCCGGTATTTAGCTCTCACCTCCAGTACTTATCCCCGGCGACGAGGTAGGTGCCCTCGTTATGTCCGCTGACGAAGGCGGCGTCTACCGAGCTGAGCTCCTCCGGCAGTCCCAGGTCAGAGAGCGGCCGCGGGTAGCCAGGCCTGGCGCGACGCTCCCAAAACACCCAGAAATGGCGACCTGTCATGCCAGCAGTCAGGTCACGTCAGGACAGGGCAGGGTAGATGGCGATCTGCGAGCAGGTCGGGTAAGGTAACGTCACCTGGACGTCAGTCAGATCCGCGTGAGTAGAAGACAATAACATCAATGATATACCGAAGTTAAGTATGAATCGTTCTCGTCCCATCTTCACATCATTCTCTTAGCTCCCTACTCACCGCAGAGGACATGTATGACATCACATGTCACCACTCACCGCAGAAGACATGTATGACATACAGCTACCTGTTCACCGCAGATGACATGTATGACATACAGCTACCTGTTCACCGCAGATGACATGTATGACATCACATGTCACCACTCACCGCAGAAGACATGTATGACATCAAATGTCACCACTCACCGCAGAAGACATGTATGACATACAGCTACCTGTTCACCGCAGATGACATGTATGACATCACATGTCACCACTCACCGCAGAAGACATGTATGACATCAAATGTCACCACTCACCGCAGAAGACATGTATGACATACAGCTACCTGTTCACCGCAGATGACATGTATGACATACAGCTACCTGTTCACCGCAGATGACATGTATGACATCACATGTCACCACTCACCGCAGAAGACATGTATGACATACAGCTACCTGTTCACCGCAGATGACATGTATGACATCACATGTCACCACTCACCGCAGAAGACATGTATGACATACAGCTACCTGTTCACCGCAGATGACATGTATGACATCACATGTCACCACTCACCGCAGAAGACATGTATGACATACAGCTACCTGTTCACCGCAGATGACATGTATGACATCACATGTCACCACTCACCGCAGAAGAAGACGACGCTGCCATCCGGACGCTCATAGGCGGCACTGATAGCGCTACTGTCTGGCAATCCCTCCCAGAAGCTGCCCAACTCTACCGGCTCCGGCGTCATCAGGTGTCCAGCTCTACTGAGGCGCCAGAAGTACTGCAACAACAGCCGGGGATGTCATACCTGCCCACCTCTACCGACCCCGGCGTTATCAGGTGTCCATCTCTACTGAAACGACAGAAGTACTGTAACAACAGCCGGGGATGTCAGACCTGCCCACCTCTACCGGCCCCGGCGTTATGGGTTGTCCAGCTCTACTGAGACGCCAGAAGTACTGTAACAACAGCCAGGGGCGGATCCAGGGGCGGGGGGGGGGGGGCAAAGGGGCCATGCTTCCCCCGATGGTCCTGAAACTATCATTCCCCCCCCCCAAATGGTCGGACGTACAGCTGTAAAAATTGCCTTTGCAGCAGTCAAAATCCGGGTATCCACAGTGAAAAACTTGAAAATTTCGCGCCGCTTCGCGACATGACACAAAATATGCAATTGCTTATACAAAATTGGAAAATGGGAAAATTAATTGATTAAGTGTCTGGCAGAATCTCTCCTTGGCGGTACCTAATTGCTAGACCCCAGGGCCCACTCCCTTGATAAAATATTAACTTTCAAGCGGGCTACATGTTTAGCTAGTCTGCCCAGTTCCGAAAAAAGGCGACGCGAACGCGAAGATGCGGACATCGGCACCCGGAAGCTGCTCCAGCGGTGCCCAACTTGCTGGACCGAAGATCTAATAGAGGGACCAGGCCAGGACCATCTCCTCAAGCCATCTCGCCCCAGGCTCCTCCAGATCCGCAGGGACCATTTGTGTGCGGAAAAGTCGTTCTGCCTCTTGACTTGCCCCGTAGTACACCCGTCAACGGGCGCGGTCAGGTACTGTCCCGTAGTACACCCGTGCATGGCGGCACAGTCTACCCTGGAATGTGCAGGCGGTCGCGGTACCCTGATGCTGATGGAGGATTGATAAACAACGATGCAGTTAAAAAACACGGAATCAGTTTGGACTCAAGTCCAGTGGCGCACGCAGGATTCCATTTCGGGGGGGGGGGGGGGGGTCAGAGCCCTAAGAGCGGGCCCCCACCCGTTTTGAGAAAACTTCGCGGATTTCGGTCACTTGATTTTGAGCGAGCCCCCTACAGCATGGGATCTGATACATGATAATTGTCTTGTCAATGTCGTGTAAGGTGACTGCGTGTGCTACTGATGTGCGAATTTTAGGTGCGTGTGCTACTGATGTGCGGTACAACTGTCGGGAGTTGACGAAATGAGGTCAATGACAACACGCAGTAGTGGTGACTGGTGAACCGATACGATATTTTCGTAACAGGTATGTACACGATCAGTTGGCGCGATACATGGCTGATTTTTACAACATACAGCATCGCAACAAATGTGGAGACGGTCTTGCGCATGACTTGGGAAGGCATAATTCCAACGGGCCTGGTGTCAACCAGTTGCTGCATAACCTGTCTGGAAGCTGCGCACAGGCTTTCTGGAGTTTGGTCAACATGAGAGAAGCACGAGGAACAGATCCCTTCAAAAAATTAAAACGTCGTAATAACTAGTTTTTTTCGGGAGATACCCATTGTCTTTGGTGGGCTTGGATACTCAAAATCATCGGTCCCTAGGGGCATCCCTAGTATTGACGATGAAACGTAATTCATGTGCCAAATCGCGAAGCATTTTATTTCATCAGTGAAGTTGAGCGTTACAATATTATTTGGCTTCGCCCACAGCTGTTTGAGATGCTTATGCGCAAATTGTAGTGTAGATAGAAACCGCGTTTACACGGGACTTTATATTCCCTAGGCATTAATTAATTATCTCTTCGGAAATTGAGGCAATTTTAGAAATTGGGCCAAATTATGACGTTTTTTTCCTTCCTAACCTCCCAGATTCATGTCCTCTACAGGTTTAAAGTCCCAGCCATTGGACGTCAAATTGTCGTATAAACTACGCTAGGCTACGTTAGCGAACGAAATAGGAATTAACCCTGGAGGCGCTGAGGGGGGGACATTTATTTGCCCCACCCTCTTAGTTTTTCCGCCATAATCAGAAAACGCATAGAGATATCGACTTGAAACTTTCAGCAACTTGAAATGAATAGCTAAGCCACGTTTGGGCAAAGATTGGGTCCCGGCCAGGTCAGGTCAGGTAAAATGACATGACCACCAAACAACTTCTAGGTAGCACCACCGGCACAGTGGTTAATCGAGCGACATGAAACTCATGGCACGTCATGAAGTCATTAGGGACTACAATATCTCGGATTTCCTATATCGGTGACCTGAGGTCAAGTTATAAAATCGTGACCTTTGCAATGTAACCCTAGGGGAAAAACGTATATTTCTCAGTTGTAAAGGGATAAATTTAGTTCATGTCTGCTCTAGCTACTAGTTTTGGCCAGATGCTAGACCTGACCGGTCCCCATATCACGCCTCTGCCAGCACCGGGGCCTTGATCGGGCCCCTACCAGTAACGGGCCCGTATCAATAATTTGCAAGGAGTGGGCCCTGTTGTGATCGGGCCCTCGTCCTGACCAGACCCCATATTACGCCTTTGCCAGCACCGGGCCCCTGCCTCGATCGGACCTGACCAAGACTGGACCCCTACCAGAAACGGGCCCGTATCAAGAATATACAAGGACCGGACCCGGTTGTGACCGGGCCTTGGTTTTAACCGGTCCCCATATCACGTCTTTGCTAGCACCGGGCCCCTGCCTCGATCAGGCCTGACCAAACCGGGCCCCAACAGGAACGAGCCCGTGTCACCAGAACGTGACCGTATCAATAATTTGCAAGGACCGGGCCCTGTTTTGACGGCCGACGGGGCCCTCTTCCTGGCCGGGCCCCATATCACGCCTTTGCTAGCACCGGGCCCCTGCCTCGAACGGGCCTGACCAAACCGGGCCCCTACCAGAAACGGGCCCGTATCAAAAATCTACAAGGACCGGACACTGTTGTGACCGGGCTCTCGTCCTGACCGGCCCCCATATCACGCCTTTGCTAGCACCGGGCCCCTGCCTCGATCGGGACTGACCAAGACCGGGCCCCTACCAGTAACGGGCCCGTATTCATAATTTGCAAGGACCGGGCCCTGTTGTGACCGGGCCCTCGATCTGACCGGGCCCCATATCACGCCTCTGCCAGCACCGGGTCCTGTCTTGATCAGGCCCCTACCAGGAACGGCCCCTACCAGGAACGGGCCCCTACCAGGAACGGGCCCCTATCTGGAACGCGCCCGTATTAATAATTTGCAATGACCGGGCCCTCGACCTGACCGGGCCCCATATCACGCCTCTGCAAGCACCGGGTCCTGTCTTAATGGGGCCCCTACCAGGAACGGGCCCCTATCAGGAAGGGTCCGTATTAAATAATTTGCAAGAGCGGGCCCTGTTGTGTCCGGGCCCTCGTCCTGACCGGGCCCCATATCACGCCTTTTCCAGCACCGGGCCCCTGCCTCGATCGGACCTGACCAAGACCGGGCCCCTACCAGAAAGGGGCCCGTATCAAGAATATGCAAGGACCGGGCCCTGTTGTGACCGGGCCCTTGTCCTGACCGGGCCCCATGCCACGCCTTTGCCAGCACCGGGCCCCTACCGCGATCGGGCCTGACCAAAAGCGGGCCCCTACCAGAAACGGGTCCGCATCAAGAATATGCAAGGACCGGGCCCTCGTCCTGACCGGGCCCCATATCACGCATTTGCCAGCACCGGACCTCTGCCTCGATCAGGCCTTACCAAGACCGGGCCCCTGCCAGAATACAGGTCCTTTTGATGCGGGCCCCCTACAAAATTTCGGGGGGGGGGGGGGGGGTCAGCTGACCCCTTTGACCCCCCCCCCCCCCCCCCTGCGTGCGCCACTGGTCACTCAACTGATGTGTCTAAGGAATTTGAAGCTGCCTTGCAATGGTTACTGCTTTCAAACCATTTGCACTGTAACCAGTCCAGTTGTTTGTTACAGTTGGTACATATGTATAGTTATTATTAGCATATGTACTATTGAGCGCTGACTGCCACAGGTCATCGTGATTTACTATCCGAGGAATATGTATATGAAAAACTACCTTAATTTCAATATTTTTCACTATACCGAGATGTGCAACCAGGAATAGGGGTTACCTGAGGCTCGGCTCCACACACTGTCTGGTTCCAATATTAAAATATATTTTCCACGACCTAAAATTAAAAAAAAATCACGCCACTTCTCGGCGTCACATCGATGGCCATCGTCATAACGAAGCCATCGCCATCGTCTTCGGTTCGTTGAAGCGATGAATTGAATGAATAGCAATTAGCATGTTTAACTTCTTATTCTCTATACAAGGCCTATACTTTTGGGTTTTATCAGGCAAACCCGTACAAATTTCGCGCCGTTTCGCGGCGCTAAATAACAAGTACCTACTATAACATGAAAATCCACATTACAAATGCTCCAAAGGCTTAAATACACGCATAACAAAATGAGTTACATTTTATTTTCGTCATTTCAACCGACCCCCGCTAAAAAATATCAGCGACGTCCCTGGGTACAGCTGCCAATTGACATAGTTTTGCTCAGTGTATGCTGCAATGTCGGAACAATAAAAACTCCAAGCTGACATCTTTCCTTTTTCGATATCCCAAAAGGTCAAAAAGCTATAAAACCACAAAAATATCCAAATAAAGAAATAATTATAAATCGTCAGGTTGCAAAATAAAGTGGCCCAAATCCGGAAAGAAATACGAAATTGGGGGTAGGTAAGGTCCGCTAAAAACGGTTTGCCCCCCCCCCACAAAACGGCCGACTGGATCCGCCCTTGATAACAGCCGGGTATGTCAGACCTGCCCACCTCTACCGGCCCGGCGTTATCAGGTGTTCATATCTACTGAGACGCCAGAAGTACTGTAGCAACAGCCGGGGATGTCAGACCTGCCCACCTCTACCGGCCCCGGCGTTATGGGTTGTCCAGCTCTACTGAGACGCCAGAAGTACTGTAACAACAGCCGGGGGTGTCACACCTGACCACCTCTACCGGCCCCGGCGTTATGGGTTGTCCAGCTCTACTGAGACGCCAGAAGTACTGTAACAACAGCCGGGGATGTCACACCTGACCACCTCTACCGGCCCCGGCGTTATGGGTTGTCCAGCTCTACTGAGACGCCAGAAGTACTGTAACAACAGCCGGGGATGTCACACCTGACCACCTCTAACGGCCCCGGCGTTATGGGTTGTCCAGCTCTACTGAGACGCCAGAAGTACTGTAACAACAGCCGGGGGTGTCACACCTGACCACCTCTACCGGCCCCGGCGTTATGGGTTGTCCAGCTCTACTGAGACGCCAGAAGTACTGTAACAACAGCCGGGGATGTCACACCTGACCACCTCTGCCGGCCCCGGCGTTATGGGTTGTCCAGCTCTACTGAGACGCCAGAAGTACTGTAACAACAGCCGGGGATGTCACACCTGACCACCTCTACCGGCCCCGGCGTTATGGGTTGTCCAGCTCTACTGAGACGCCAGAAGTACTGTAACAACAGCCGGGGATGTCACACCTGACCACCTCTACCGGCCCCGGCGTTATCAGAAGTCCATCTCTACTGAGACGCCAGAAGTACTGTAACAACAGCCTGGGATGTCACACCTGACCACCTCTACCGGCCCCGGCGTTATGGGTTGTCCAGCTCTACTGAGACGCCAGAAGTACTGTAACAACAGCCGGGGATGTCACACCTGACCACCTCTACCGGCCCCGGCGTTATGGGTTGTCCAGCTCTACTGAGACGCCAGAAGTACTGTAACAACAGCCGGGGATGTCACACCTGACCACCTCTACCGGCCCCGGCGTTATCAGAAGTCCATCTCTACTGAGACGCCAGAAGTACTGTAACAACAGCCGGGGATGTCACACCTGACCACCTCTACCGGCCCCGGCGTTATGGGTTGTCCAGCTCTACTGAGACGCCAGAAATACTGTAACAACAGCCGGGGATGTCAGACCTGCCCACCTCTACCGGCCCCGGCGTTATGGGTTGTCCAGCTCTACTGAGACGCCAGAAATACTGTAACAACAGCCGGGGATGTCACACCTGACCACCTCTACCGGCCCCGGCGTTATGGGTTGTCCATCTCTACTGAGACGCCAGAAATACTGTAACAACAGCCGGGGATGTCACACCTGACCACCTCTACCGGCCCCGGCGTTATGGGTTGTCCAGCTCTATTGAGACGCCAGAAGTACTGTAACAACAGCCGGGGATGTCACACCTGACCACCTCTACCGGCCCCGGCGTTATGGGTTGTCCAGCTCTACTGAGACGCCAGAAGTACTGTAACAACAGCCGGGGATGTCACACCTGACCACCTCTACCGGCCCCGGCGTTATCAGAAGTCCATCTCTACTGAGACGCCAGAAGTACTGTAACAACAGCCGGGGATGTCACACCTGACCACCTCTACCGGCCCCGGCGTTATGAGTTGTCCAGCTCTACTGAGACGCCAGAAGTACTGTAACAACAGCCGGGGATGTCACACCTGACCACCTCTACCGGCCCCGGCGTTATGGGTTGTCCAGCTCTACTGAGACGCCAGAAGTACTGTAACAACAGCCGGGGATGTCACACCTGACCACCTCTACCGGCCCCGGCGTTATGGGTTGTCCAGCTCTACTGAGACGCCAGAAATACTGTAACAACAGCCGGGGATGTCACACCTGACCACCTCTACCGGCCCCGGCGTTATGGGTTGTCCAGCTCTACTGAGACGCCAGAAGTACTGTAACAACAGCCGGGGATGTCACACCTGACCACCTCTACCGGCCCCGGTGTTATGGGTTGTCCAGCTCTACTGAGACGCCAGAAGTACTGTAACAACAGCCGGGGATGTCAGACCTGACCACCTCTACCGGCTCCGGCGTTATCAGAAGTCCATCTCCACTGAGACGCCAGAAGTACTGTAACAACAGCCGGGGATGTCACACCTGACCACCTCTACCGGCCCCGGCGTTATGGGTTGTCCAGCTCTACTGAGACGCCAGAAGTACTGTAACAACAGCCGGGGATGTCAGACTGACCACCTCTACCGGCCCCGGCGTTATCAGAAGTCCATCTCTACTGAGACGCCAGAAGTACTGTAACAACAGCCGGGGATGTCACACCTGACCACCTCTACCGGCCCCGGCGTTATCAGAAGTCCATCTCTACTGAGACACCAGAAGTACTGTAGCAACAGCCGGGGATGTCACACCTGACCACCTCTACCGGCCCCGGCGTTATGGGTTGTCCAGCTCTACTGAGACGCCAGAAATACTGTAACAACAGCCGGGGATGTCACACCTGACCACCTCTACCGGCCCCGGCGTTATGGGTTGTCCATCTCTACTGAGACGCCAGAAATACTGTAACAACAGCCGGGGATGTCACACCTGACCACCTCTACCGGCCCCGGCGTTATGGGTTGTCCATCTCTACTGAGACACCAGAAATACTGTAAAAGCAGTCACTCCGGTCTACATTGACGCAGATCATAAGAACACAACCCGTATGCACATAATAAGTAGTACATATGGATATGACCTACAGAGATAATAAAT
Organism: Chirona hameri; assembly: GCA_036785665.1. Classification (NCBI taxonomy): domain Eukaryota; kingdom Metazoa; phylum Arthropoda; class Thecostraca; order Balanomorpha; family Balanidae; genus Chirona; species Chirona hameri. The sequence continues at coordinate 6,485 of JAXIVJ010005401.1, read as the reverse complement.
GTTCAAAGTAGTGGATAATTGGACCATTTGAGCTATTACCTAATGTCATAACCGACATATAACTAAAACCCGTGCACTCGCCAAAACCTGCAATACATAAAACATAATACAGCACTTACATCCTATTCGTGTATAATAATGGTTGATGCCAGGACACTGATGAAGGAAATGTCTAGTCATGAGCAGTGACATTGAGCATTTCACACATACGTTCTTTGCCGATGACAAGCGTACAATTTGTTTCCCCGGCAACATCTACTGACACATGCTATTGCCATCGAATCCCATGAATCGGTTGCTATGCCGTCTAGACGTGCCCTGTGCAGACGTTCATTGAAAGTCAATACGGTCCCAAGACAAAGGCTTACGTCGTGCTTGAAGAAGAAGAGCTCGCCTCTGATGCGTGCCACGGCATCGAACGTTGTGCGGCACGTCTCCGGCGTGGCCAGAGCTGCAGAACAGTCATACGGACAGCGACGACGTCCGTCAGTACCAGGTACCAGTACAGATACACAGACACGGCATATCAGCGCAGTCATACGGACAGCGACGACGTCCGTCAGTACCAGGTACCAGTACAGATACACAGACACGGCATATCAGCGCTGTCATACGGACAGCGACGACGTCCGTCAGTACCAGGTACCAGTACAGACACACAGACACGGCACATCAGCACAGTCATACGGACAGCGACGACGTCCGTCAGTACCAGGTACCAGTACATATACACAGACACGGCACATCAGCACAGTCATACGGACAGCGACGACGTCCGTCAGTACCAGGTACCAGTACATATACACAGACACGGCACATCAGCGCAGTCATACGGACAGCGACGACGTCCGTCAGTACCAGGTACCAGTACAGATACACAGACACGGCACATCAGCACAGTCATACGGACAGCGACGACGTCCGTCAGTACCTGGTACCAGTACAGATACACAGACACGGCATATCAGCACAGTCATACGGACAGCGACGACGTCCGTCAGTACCTGGTACCAGTACAGATGCACAGACACGGCATATCAGCGCAGTCATACGGACAGCGACGACGTCCGTCAGTACCTGGTACCAGTACATATACACAGACACGGCACATCAGCACAGTCATACGGACAGCGACGACGTCCGTCAGTACTAGCGTGCGTTCGAGCAGCGCTCTGATCCGTGAAGCAATCCGTGAAGCATCCGTGAGGCATGACTGACTATCAGTATAAGTCATGAATAACAACAGCATGCAAACTATACCAACTCGAATAAAATAAGGGCGGAATGAATTGAACCCCAGGCAAGCTAGTATTCGCAAAGCACTCGGCACTGCGCCACAATAGCAAAAGGTGAGGGAAATGCATATTGGATACAATATTGTTACGTCACAAGTTTCTGAAGTGTCAACTACTATGAAATACAGTGATAAAATACCTTTAATAATGATTAACAAGCAAATTCAAACTTAAAAACAATAATTTGAATAAGTCTTTAATTAGCTTTCAACTCAAAATCAGATATATTTTGCAATGCTACACAAGAATAGCACCAGTGACGTCATTAACAAAGCCTGCTACGGGACTTGGGTATACTAATCAGGAACAACTCGCCACAATGGTTGAGTTCGCCGAGAAGCATGACAATGACTTTGTAAACAAATCGCCGACGCTAAATAGGTCGCCGTCGATGTGCATCGATGAGCTTCCGATTTAATGGCCAGTTTTGTGTTATTGTTTGCTAGTTTTTTGGGGAAAAATTCTTATTTTTCATGATAATATAAAGCATAGTGTTATATACAGCCACAGACAAATTATACAATACTCCTAATGTTGAAAACAAATGAATCGATTTGCAAAAATTGAGGGTCGCAACCACTAACTATGCCGCTGTTGATGTGCATCGATGAGCTTTCGATTTTATTACCACTTTTTCCAATCGCTGTTAGTTTTAAAGATCGCCGGGCATATAATCACAACAAGCAGAACGCACAATATATTTGCCACTCCATTGCGTAAAAAAACAATACGGGAAAAGCCCGCAGTTTGATGAGGACCAAAAGTACTTGCAAGTACCGGTCGTTAAAAGTGTGGAACGCTTATCAACTTTAACTTGAAATATCTTTCGGTAGGAAAGTTTTCATGCAAAATGTGATGAATTTACAATATATTTTGGTCTCGTCTGGCGATTTCAAGTGCTAACTCTATTTTTGTGGGAAAAGGTCATTATTTCCCTTTAAGGGTGATCGAGCACCCCCAATCATGACTTGAGCTCCCCCAAAGTTGAATGACTCAAAACGAATGTGTTGTTGTTTTCACTTACAGCTCAACAACTGTTCGTAACATCAACAACTGAGGGGCGAGGGCTGTTATTGAAATAGGCATTGAACACCCCAATCACTTAAAAGACATACCTATCACACCATCATCGTGCTGTGAGAGAGACATATCACACCATCACCGTGCTGTGAGAGACATGTCACACCATCACCGTGCTGTGAGAGACATATCACACCATCACCGTGCTGTGGGAGACATATCACACCATCATCGTGCTGTGAGAGAGACATATCACACCATCACCGTGCTGTGGGAGACATATCACACCATCACCGTGCTGTGAGAGACATATCACACCATCACCGTGCTGTGAGAGACATATCACACCATCACCGTGCTGTGTGAGACATATCACACCATCACCGTGCTGTGTGAGACATATCACACCATCACCGTGCTGTGGGAGACATATCACACCATCACCGTGCTGTGAGAGACATATCACACCATCACCGTGCTGTGGGAGACATATCACACCATCACCGTGCTGTGTGAGACATATCACACCATCACCGTGCTGTGAGAGACATATCACACCACATCTCACCATCACCGTGCTGTGTGAGAGACATATCACACCATCACCGTGCTGTGAGAGACATATCACACCATCACCGTGCTGTGAAAGACATATCACACCATCACCGTGCTGTGTGAGAGACATATCACACCATCACCGTGCTGTGGGAGAGACACATCACACCATCACCGTGCTGTGTGAGAGACATATCACACCATCACCGTGCTGTGTGAGACATATCACACCATCACCGTGCTGTGTGAGAGACATATCACACCATCACCGTGCTGTGAGAGACATATCACACCATCACCGTGCTGTGGGAGACATATCACACCATCACCGTGCTGTGAGAGACATGGCACACCATCACCGTGCTGTGGGAGACATATCACACCATCACCGTGCTGTGGGAGAGACATATCACACCATCACCGTGCTGTGAGAGACATATCACACCATCACCGTGCTGTGTGAGACATATCACACCATCACCGTGCTGTTGGAGACATATCACACCATCACCGTGCTGTGTGAGACATATCACACCATCACCGTGCTGTGGGAGACATGGCACACCATCACCGTGCTGTGAGAGACATATCACACCATCACCGTGCTGTGGGAGACATATCACACCATCACCGCGCTGTGGGAGACATATCACACCATCACCGTGCTGTGGGAGAGACATATCACACCATCACCGTGCTGTGGGAGACATATCACATCATCACCGTGCTGTGAGAGACATATCACACCATCACCGCGCTGTGTGAGAGGCATAGGCGTCGCCACGGGGGGGGGGGGGGCAAGCGGGCAACTTTCCCTCCCCCAACCTCCGATTGATTCCGATGTACCCCTTGCGATCGATACAAATCCGTGGAGATTTTGAGGTTCGAAAAAATGGGGTAGGTTGACCACGTCCTCCAGAGGTTTGCCTCGACACTAAATTTCCGATTTTTACCCCTGGGATTCCAACTAATCCCTGCAATTTTGTTTAGTATCTGTTTAGTATCTGGGGTCCTGATCCCGGTAAATCCTCGATATTTGTCAACTGAGCCTATGATCTCAGTAGATCTGGGATCAAGCTTCTATACTAGATCCATTTCTGGGATCCGCACATATGTCTGGTATATAATAGTAACACTTTATTGGAAGGTCTGCGCCCTTGTAGATCAGATGGTGATATCATGACGACTTCAGATGGTGACCATGACCGTTCAAATATGATCCACGACTGATTATGGTTGTCTAAAGAAAATTTGTTTAGCTCAGTTTTGTCTGATGATATCATCTATCACAGTAAGACAATACCGCTAAACATCCTGAGGATATCATCTATCACAGTACGACAATACCGCTAAACATTCTGAGAATGTCATCTATCACAGTAAGACAATACCGCTAAACATTTTGAGGATATCATCTATCATAGTAAGACAATACCGTTAAACATCCTAATGATATCATCTATCACAGTAAGACAATACCGCTAAACATCCTGAGGATATCATCTATCACAGTAAGACAATACCGCTAAACATTCTGAGAATGTCATCTATCACAGTAAGACAATACCGCTAAACATTTTGAGGATATCATCTATCACAGTAAGACAATACCGCTAAACATCCTGAGGATATCATCTATCACAGTAAGACAATACCGCTAAACATCCTGAAGATATCATCGATCACAGTAAGACAATACCGCTAAACATCCTGAGGATATCATCTATCACAGTAAGACAATACCGCTAAAACATCCTGAGGATATCATCTATCACAGTAAGACAATACCGCTAAACATTCTGAGGATATCATCTATCACAGTAAGACAATACCGCTAAACATCCTGAGGATATCATCTATCACAGTAAGACAATACCGCTAAAACATCCTGAGGATATCATCTATCACAGTAAGACAATACCGCTTAAACATCCTGAGGATATCATCTATCACAGTAAGACAATACCGCTAAAACATCCTGAGGATATCATCTATCACAGTAAGACAATACCGCTAAAACATCCTGATGATATCATCTATCACAGTAAGACAATACCGCTAAAACATCCTGAGGATATTATCTATCACAGTAAGACAATACCGCTAAACATTCTGAGGATATCATCTATCATAGTAAGACAATACCGCTAAACATCCCGATGATATCATCTATCACAGTAAGACAATACCGCTAAAACATCCTGAGGATATCATCTATCACAGTAAGACAATACCGCTAGTCATCCTGAGGATATCATCTATCACAGTAAGACAATACCGCTAAACATTCTGAGGATATCATCTATCACAGTAAGACAATACCGCTAAAACATCCTGAGGATATCATCTATCACAGTAAGACAATACCGCTAAACATTCTGAGGATATCAATCTATCACAGTAAGACAATACCGCTAAACATCCTGAGGATATCATCTATCACAGTAAGACAATACCGCTAAAACATCCTGAGGATATCATCTATCACAGTAAGACAATACCGCTAAAACATCCTGATGATATCATCTATCACAGTAAGACAATACCGCTAAACATTCTGAGGATATCATCTATCACAGTAAGACAATACTGCTAAAACATTCTGAGGATATCATCTATCACGGTAAGACAATACTGCTAAAACATCCTGTTCGGACAAGAAATCTCATTTGTAATACCTATTTTTGCCTATTGATACCGGAAAAGCCGAGGTTGTTTTTCACCCGAACGTCAATGCCTATTTTAACATGTTAACTGGAGGGGGAGGGAAAATGCTCCCCCATTCAACAGAATTGCCCCCCCCCCCAGTCACGAAAGTTTGCCCACCCTGAACAAAATTATAGGAAGCTAATATTATGTTCCATAATGAATACTTTGATAACTATTGTACATAAAGACTTACATTTTTACTCATCAAAACAACGTAATTTTTCAAGAAAACTTCATAATGTACTGCCAAACTCTGTGTGCAGCCCTATTTGCTGTCACGATCTTATTGCGAAGTGGCGCGCAAGTTTCAATTCAACAAGTAAGGCCTTGCGTCTAGAAAAACGAGCGTTTCTTGCCTTGATAGCATTTGCTTTTTTGGTCCCAACCAGGGGTGTAGTTTCGCAAAACCAGTTGAGGGGGGGGGGGGGGCTCAACTCAAGTTCAGGCACGCAGCCAGGATTTTCTCAGGGGGGGGGGGGGGGTGGGGGGGCAGGTCAGTAGTAGAATCAAATTTTGCTCCTCAGCCAGGGGGCGGGGATGGGATCGGGTCGTCAGCAGGTCGCATTTTATCTAGTGTAGTTTGTTTTTGCTCAGGGGGAGGGGGGTGGGGGGGGGGGGGGGGGGGGGGTGGGGGAGGGGGGGAGGTGGGGGTGGGGGGGGGGGCATGACCCCCGTGCCCCCTCCTCCTTGGCTACGTCCCTGCTCAGGTTCAACCAGTGGTGGATCTAGGTTTCGAGTTTGGTTTCGTGTTTCGAATTTCGCTACACATTTCGCAAAATACTCCCACATGAGGGCGCCGTCAGCGAAAGTTGTTGAGCGGGTTAGTGGTAAATAGTACGAGTACTTTTCAAATCATGTCTTGGGTGGGTGGTGGGGGGGGGGGGATACATTTGCCTACCAATTTTC
>JAXIVJ010005400.1:0-74292 GCA_036785665.1 Chirona hameri | reverse complement strand
CTCCAAATTCTTTCTTCTTCATAAAATCATATAAAATATCAAATCATATGAAAAACCGGGAATATATATTGGAGAACCAAGTGTGGACGATGCCCAAACCAAATGTCAAAGCAATATCTTGAGTGTTGACTGACTTATGGCTCCCTAAGCACTAAGCAGTGGCGTACGCAGAAATTCACAAAGGACCAGGTCATTGCCTTGAGGGGCGCCACTCGATCGACAGGGGCGCCACCAATATTGACGAAATTGTGCAGGGGGGGGGGGGCTCTCCTTCAGAACCGTGCAGAAGGAGAGTCACTGGCCGGAGGGGCGCCGTCACTCGCCGGAGGGGCGTGGTCACTGGCCGGAGGGGCGCCGTCAGTAGTCGGAGGGGCGCCTTGGCTGGCCGGAGAGGCGCCGTCTATGGCAGAGGACGCCCTCATTGACCGGGAGCGCCGTCACTAGACGCAGGAGTGCCGTCACTGGCCGGGGGGCGTCCTCACTGGCCGAAGTGACGCCGTCACTGGCCAGAGGGGCGTCGTGACTGATCGGAGGGACGCCAACTTCGCATGGGCGCCTCGGGTCCAAAGGACCAGGTCATGACCTACATGACCTGATACTCGGTACGCCACTGTCGTTAAGTATGATGGGTCTTGACTTTGTATTCGACATTTCCTAATATGCTTGGCGCGTCTGGCGCTATTTTCGATCTGGAGCGATTCCTACAACCAACGTAAGTTAAAAACGTTGCGTGTTGGCGCCAAAGTTTATAGCGCTGAATAGCGTGCGTGGAACGCATTTCGACAGTATTTGGAGAATTGTGACTGGGACTTTGGTATCATTGTTTTTCCTTTTCCCTGTGAACATGTAGGCAAATAAAATTCACACTTTGTGAATGTGTAGGTAAAGTGAATATTTTTCATTGTCAAGGTCATTTTAAATTACTATAGCTTGGGATGGCTACTTTGGCCTCAGGTCATATCCAGACTGAAGTAATTTCAGGTACCAATTTTAAATCTGACACCCATTTTGCACCATGCTTAGGTACCTAGCCCGGTGCATTTTATGGGTGCTATGAGTAGAGGTCGCACAAGCTTTAGCATTTCTAACTAGTCAAGATCAGACTCAGCATGAACTCAGCCACAAAAATGTTTGAAAGCGACAGCAGAGGTAAAATAGGGTTTGTCTGTTTGTTTTTTACCACTGGCAGACCCAGGGGATGGGGGAATTAGGGGCAAATGCCCCACACAGGAACATGGCGGGCATTCAATACAGGGATGTCTCCCGCCCCGCGTGTTCCTGCATTGGCTGTGAGAACTAAGAAGTGATAATTAGGAAGAAGAAGAAACAACTTCTGTCAATGACTTTCACTTTGAGGACCCGACATCACTCCCCCCCCCCCCCCCCCCCCCCCCCCCCCCCCCCCCCCGTTCAACGACTTTCCGCGCTGACGACCTGACTCCACCCCCTCCCCCCCCCCCCCCCTCCGGGTGGAGTCGGGTTCAACAACTTCTCGCTGATGAAGCGGAGTTAAATTTTTAGCCCCCCCCCCCCCCCCCCGCTCCATTATCGAACCCTAGATCCGCCAGTGACATGTTCAGGGGCCCTTCTTACCTGCCCAGGGGTCCTTTCGGTCTGGTCAGGGGCCCCACTGATCTGCACAGGGGCCCTTTGAACTTCCCAGGAGCCCTCTGGCCTCTGGTCTCTCCAGAGGCCATCCAGCCTTCTAAGGGGCCCTTCCGACCTAGCAAGGAACTGCGCTGACTGTTTTGTCGCCTTGCGACATGCTCCGAGAGCCCTCCGACCTGCCCTGGGGCCCCTCCGTGCTGACTAGGGGCCCATTCGGCATGTTCAGGGGCCCTTCTGATCCAGGTGCAGGACGAAAAGTCGAATGGCCAAAAGTAAACGGATATTATGTAAAGGGACATTTAGTCAATAGTAAAAAGTCAAAAGTCCTAAAAGTCGGCGGGTAAAAAGTCGACGTGGAAAAAAGTCAACGGTGAAAAAGTTAAGCGGATAAAAAGTCAATTGACGAAAAGTCAACAGGGTAAAAAGTCGACTGTCAAAATGTCGACATGCAAAAAAGTCGACGGACCAAAAGTCAAACGGATAAAAAGTCAAATGACTAAAAGTCAACAGGGTAAAAAGTCAACAGTCAAAAAGTCGACATGGAAAAAAGTCGACGGATCAAAAGTCAAACGGATAAAAAGTCGAGTGACAAAAAGTAGACAGGGTAAAAAGTCAACAGACGAAAAGGCAAAAGGGTAAAAAGTCAAAAGATAAAAAGTAAACGGACGGAAAGTCAAGGGGTAAAAATCGACGTCGCTAAAAGTCAAAAGACGAAAAGTCGAAATAGCAAAAAGTCGAAGGATAAAAAGTCGAAATGGTAAAAAGTCAACGTCGCTAAAAGTCAAAGATGAAAAGTAGAAATGGTAAGTCAACGTCGCTAAAAATCGAAAGATGAAAAGTAAAAAACGTAAGAAGTCGAGATGGAAAAAGATAAATACGTAAAAAGTGAAATAGCAAAAAGTCGACGTCGATAAAAGTCGAAAGATGAAGAGTAAAAAGGTAAAAAGTCGAAATGGCAAAAAGTCAATGACGATAATCAGTTCATTCATGGCCCATTTAATTTTCGTCTCTTGACTTCCCGTTCATTCAATTCTTTTCTTTGGACTATCCGACTATTAACGCGAAAGTCGCGTTTTATACCTCCACAACGTATGTACATTTATACCTAATGCCTACCTACAGTTTAAAATAATTGAGATTAGTCGACTTATGCTTTGGTTAGTTGATTGTGGAGTGACCCATTTATTAACGTGTTCAAACATTGATGCAAAATCAGTACTTCATGTCGTATGTATTTATGTAGATATGTTATATATGGTTCAAATTATAACTGAAGATCAGACCCAGCAGTGCCGCATCCAACGATACCTATCCCAAAGCAAGTTGTCAATGCTTCTTTGTTGGTTGAACTCTTCAAAGCTTCATTCCTTGGGCAATGCTTCAACAATACATTGACATATCTTACACTTTGATGGTATATGTAAGTTCTCGTGATAAACGATAACGTTACCGATGGCCTGAAAATACAAATTGACTTGTATTATCTCCTGTTCAATAGTTAAGCACAAAATAAAATATGGCAATTGGAATGTTTCACCTGTCTGAAAGTTGTCAAATATAAGCTGGTTGTAGTCGAAAATATGAAGTAAGTGCTGCTGAAAACGATGGTGATATTTTCTCTCTCGAAAAGTCACTTAACTTTATACAAATTAAGGTTTACAATTTGGGATGATGACGTCATTATTTATCTATAGACCGCCGCTGATTGGCTGCCAAAGTGGGATTGGCTGAAAGAGTGGCTGTCAGCCAATCAGCGGCGGCACTAGCCTGGACCCCATTTTGCAAATGGGAAATTAAATTGCTTAAAAACGGCTAAGTTTTTGGGAAAATGACTTGAGTATTTTCGACATTTCAATAACGGCCACAGATAATGGCTATCTCAGTTCAAAACCAATACAAAGGTGAAACATTCCCTTTAACCATGGCTTTGATTCCACTTAATTGTGAGACAAACTTCAGTCAAGATGTGTATTGATGCAGTCCCTGAGTCATGTATCAATGAAAACATGTATGTACCTGTACCTATGCACATGTACCTATGCCATCAGAAGGTATTTTGCCGACCATGGCAAAACAAATCCTCCCAAACCCAAGCAAGCACACAGACTCGGTCGGTCACACGAACGCCGATTGGCTGAAATCTGATCTGCAGGTGCTCCAATGGCGAGGATTTCCATTAGGCTCTATAGTAACGTTTCCATGAACCGGATCGGCCTGACCGTACATGGTGGCTGGGGAGGTAGTTACTATGTTAACATTTTACTCATACGACTTTTATGCTATGCTAGTGAATTATATCTACTTGACTTTTGTTTTTTTTTACTTTTGGCGTGTTGACTTTTTGCCACGTCGACTTTTTCCGATTGACTTTTAGCTATGCGACTTTTTACGATTTGACTTTTGGCGTGTTTACTTTTTGCCGCGTTGGCTTTTTACCTTTTCGACTTTTTACCTTTTCTTCTTTTTGCCCTTTCCGACTTTTTACCTTTCGACTTTTTATCCTTCGACTTTTTATCTTTCGACTTTTTATCTTTCGACTTTGTATCTTTCGACTTTTTATCATCCGACTTTTTATCTTTCGACTTTTTATCTTTCGACTTTTTATCTTTCGACTTTTATCTATACGACTTTTTACTATTTGACTTTAAGCGTGTTGACTTTTTGCCATGTTGACTTTTTACCTTTTCGACTTTTTATCTTTCGACTTTTATCTATACGACTTTTTAATATTCGACTTTTAGAGTGTTGACTTTTTGCCATGTCGACTTTTTATCTTTCGACTTTAATCTATACGACTTTTTACTATTCGACTTTTAGCGTGTTGGCTTTTTGCCATATTGACTTTTTACCTTTTCGACTTTTATCTTTCGCCTTTTAGCGATGTCGACTTTTTACCCCTTGGCTTTTCGTCCCTTGACCTTCCGTCCGTTTACTTTTTATCTTTTGACTTTTTACCATGGAATCTTCTGACCCACCTAGGGGCGCTTTCGGTCTGGTCAGGGGCCCTCTGACCTGCACAGGGACCCTTTTAACTTCCCAGGGGCCCTCTGGTCTGTCCAGGGGCCCTCCAACCTGTTCAGGGGCCCTTATGACCTGGCAAGGGCCTGCGCTGGTCGCTTTGTCGCCCTGCCGACATGCTCAGGGGTCTCTCAACCTACCCAGGGGCCCTTCTGTGCGGGCTAGGGGCCCATTCGACGTGTTCAGGGGCCCTCTGACCTGCTCAGGGGCCCTTTCAGTCTGGCCAGGGGCCCCTCTGACATGCACAGGGCTCTTTTTAACGTCCAAGGGGCCCTCTGGTCTTTCAGAGAGGGTCCTCGTGGCCCTAAAGGGCCTCTGAAGTGCTCTAAACTCTCTAAAGACCGCGCTTCGCGTGTTAAAGAGCCCACGATACCGCGCTTCGCGCGCCGAAAAGGGCCATCCTGGCCTCCAGGGTCATCCAGGGGCACCCGTCCCCCCCTCCCCTTGGCTACGTGCCTCGTCGCGAACCCCCCCCCCCCCCCCCCATCAGCGACGCCCCTGCAGTGACCCGATTTCAGCTCGACTGGGGGCGGGGGGGGGGGGGGCGCTGGCGGCTTCACTGGGGGGCTGCACCCCTCCCCCCAGTTAACATGTTAGAGGACGCCCTGCTGCCAAGGGCCAGAGTGGACACATCGACATCCTTTTCTTCATCAAGTCAATTTCCTAACCTTTCTTCATAACATTACTAATATTTTCCTTATACCCCTGAATGAAACAAAGAGTGAAATTGGCAGATAATAAAGGATGTACATTGTACAGTTACATCTGATCTGAGAACTGTAACTTGCAGTGTTCCGCAGGGTAGTGTTCTTGGGCCATTACTCTTCTTAATCTATGTAAATGGTCTCCAAAATGTCTCAAATATCTTCCGTACCATTACATTTGCGGATGATACAAATCTGTTCATGTCAAACCCAAATATTACAGCGCTTGTTCATGACATGAATATTGAATAAGGTTAAGACGTGGTTTGACTGCAACAGATTGTGTCTTAATGTCAACAAAACGTGTTATCAATTATACTCAAAGAAAGCTGGTCAAATTGTACCGTCTATTCAAATTAATAAAGTAGATATAAATAGGGAGAAAATTGTCAATTTTTTTAGGTGTCATAGTTGATGAAAATATAACATTCAAGCCGCACATTGATAGCATTGCTCTGCAATTGTCAGTGGGCATCGGTTTTCTATACAGGGGTAAAGTAATGTGGAATGCTAGGCAGCTCAAATTGCTGTACAACGCTTTCATCCTCCCTCACTTGATGTACTGCTCTTCGGTCTGGGGGCTTACATACTCTACACATCTGAACCGATTGCTTTTACTGCAAAAGCGGGCTTCTGGAGTTATTCTCGGTCTTGGATATAGTGAGCCGGTCTCCCATAGGTTTGTGGAGCTAGGCATTGTTACAATTCAGCGTCTTATAAGGCAAAAGTGTATGGTCATGGTTTACAAACTTAAGCAGGGCATAGCACCACCACAGTTACAATGCCTCTTGGAATGGCGATTGGAAGTGGAGAATGTTCCTCTTGTCAGAAACCGTGGCCCTCTAATAGTGCCTTTTGCACGAACGAGATTCCGACGGAATACCTTTAGACTGTTTGCCCCTAAGCTGTACAACAAATTGAATAATATTGCCAGTATCAACTTCAATGTCCCAATTTCTCATTTTAAGTCACAAATTAGTAATCTTCTAGTAACATTAAGTACCACATAACATACTACCCAAGATTGGTTGCGTACTCCCATACGATTTGAAATCCCTATCACTTGTGCTGCAGCTGACACCTGCGTATTTAAACCCTTGGCCTTTATCTTCTGCTGATGTTTTGCTATTTTGATGATTTTGTCCCATATCTCTTGGAAGGGCTGGGGTGGGATCAGCTTGACAGGCAACGTTGTGACCTTTCTGTTCCCTGCCTTTGTCCTCTCCAAAATGTTCTTCTGTACATCATGAAACTGACTGGGGACTCATTAAAGTTGAATTACAATTTCGTTTGACAATAAAAAAAGCTGATATATGTATAAATTCGTTCGGCAATAAATAAGTTGTTAAACGGCAGAGGTTTGTATACCTAGATATGATCATTTAGTATTACTAGATAGAGGATAGTAGGATTGGGATAATTTTAAGGGGGGGGGGCTTAATGTAATGCCTTGGATCGTCCTCGTGTGGCGATCCGGGGGGCGGCACCTTATGTTCCAGATATCGCTGCTGGATGACCATTGAAGTGGATCAAGCGAGCCTCGCGAGACTCGAGCTGCAGCTCTGATGGGGAGATGGCGGCGCCGGCTGAGCCCGCGTCACCGGCACTGGTCCGGTTCCGTTCGTCATCGCCGGCCGGCGCGCACCGGCCGGGTTGCATCGGCCCGCTGAGCGCCGGGCTGCTGCTGTCACCGCCGCCGCACCGCCCCTGCCCTCGCCCCACCGCCCCCGCCCTCGCCGCCGCCGCCGCCGTGACGGTCGGCCCGCGGCGGGAAGCGTCCCTTGGCGGCTTGCTCGCTGTGCGGCGACCCTGTCTCGACTTTGAGAAGATGCAGCAGGGGGGGGGGGGGACTCGAACGGTCACCACCTGGCGGCCATCGGCGGAACTATCCCTGTTCTGCTGGTGAGTCAGCAGCCGGCGCACCTGACAGCGCCCCGCCAGCGCTGACGTCTGGTGGGGATTAACAAAACCTCTACTGTACCTAACTCCCACGGCGTAGCGCGCGCGGCGGGGTGGTAAGCGGCTGACGGGCGGCGGAATTGGCTCCGGAATTGGTCAGTGACGAGTCGTCTTACGTGGATCGTTGATGGCGCGTGACTGGAGAGAAAGGTTCCAGCGCGGTTATATGCTCGCTTTTGCCAAGTATATGGACGTCTGTCACGTTCGACGGGCGCTAGTTTTGTACCTCACTGAGCCGCGAGAGAGCGAGTGAGAGTGAGAGCCGCGCCGGCGGCGGCCAGCACAGTGGTGTCAACTTCTGTCTCTGTCTGTCGGTCGGCCGCGGACACCGCACGCCGTTCATTCTTGTGTTTGAGATCTGCTGTTTTAGTTGACTCGTGTGTTGTCCTGACGCCGCACGGCACGGCGAGGCCCGGCCCCGGTCCAGGGCACCACTCTTAGTTGCTTGCTGGCCGCGGGCGCGGACGGTCCCCCGGGACGTGTGGTCGCTACACGGCTAAACGTGTTAATGTAGCGGCGGCCCTTTCCCCACCCGGGCTAACTCGAGACCGGCCCTCAGAAGATTATGCAGGGCCGGCCGGGCGTGCGAGGCGCCGGCCACAGCTGGTCGACGGCTTGCACGCCCGGCCGGTGGCGAGGGCCGGCGCCGCCCCGCAAGAATAGGCCGCGTATTAACGCGAGGCGGCGCGGGCGGGGGCCATGATATGATATGAGCTGCAATATGTGGACCAACTCTTAAATGTCTCTCTGTGTGTTTTTAAATATTGTGTTGAATAAATGTGTGTAATATTAATAAAAAAATACCTAGCCTTAAAAAAAAAAATGTGGCAGCTATATGGTAGTGAAGTACAGCAGCTGATTGCAAAAGCATGCGCTACAACAATGGCGCAAAGGTTACAGTAATTGGTTTATAGCTTTTGTGAGTGTTTGACTATATACCATATACCCACAAGGCCCTAGAGACTGACTATACCGTCCATTATTAAGTTGATTGATTCTGTGTATCACTGATTATATTCGTAACATCCGTGTGTCACTTGATTTGAATTTTTAATTAAATTACAATGCGGCCACTTACGGGAGATGAAACCAAGACGTTTTTCGAAAAAGTGGCCCGATAGTAAGTATTGCTTCGTCAATCAGAGCCCAGTTTGACCAAAAATAAGATTTACATCGCCAGAGTAAATAGTAGGCAATCTAAGAAATGGCAGAATCTAAGGGTCGGTCATACTGACCATAAGCCCACAGCATTTTAGATGTTACAAAACTTAACTATTTGGTCACTACGCATTTTCCAGTATGCAAAATGTGGCAGGAACATCAACAAGATATTTGGGGCAGCCCAAATCCTGCCCCAAATGGGACAGCAAGCTGCCCCATTTGGGGGAGGATTTTTTTTTCCCCCAGGAGGAAATTTCAGTCCTCGTTCAGCAAATGACAAATACTGTTGACCGGGGGGGGGGGGGGGTCGGGTATTCACAATCATGTTTTATCTAGTATGGATTCACTTTTTAGCCAAAAGCTGTTGACCAGACGGGGGGGGGGGTTCGATCGGTCCTAATCACGATCACGTTTTATCTAGTGTGAATCAGTAAATTGTTACTTCTGTACCAAAAAGTCAAAATTTAAAAGCTGCCCCAATTTGTATGCGTTGGTACCAACCCTGCTGCGACGAGATATTGTCGAAACTTGCCACGTTTTGCATACTGGCGCATCTTTCAAGACACTTATGTACGTTTTATGGTAATAGTTCAGTAATTCACCCCCAGTTAATGGTTTTCTTGAGATCCCTAACAGAAGAAGAGTATTATTACAACATAGAAAAGTGTACCAGTAATACCAAAGCTATTACGTCACCAAAAACGATACATAATAAAACCTGACCTAACCTTTACAGCAATTACGGTCACAGACCCACATTTAGAACGCTACACTGCAGTCCTACTGGGGCGGACTGTCACCCAGGACACCAAGACCATCTCATAGATAGTCAAAGATATCTAGGGATATCTTATATTTCTATTAGGGACCCCAAGAACACCATAAACTGGGGAGGTGAATTACTGAACAAATACCCACAAATCTGTAAATTGTTCTCATGAAGCTTCAGTTTCATAGAGGCTAGAGCCAGGTTTCATAAAACTTACTCCAGCAAGATTCCCAAAAAAATATTTAGTTGGTAGATACCTATTTTATGAAACCATGTTTCACCAATTTCCTCAAAAGAGATCAAATAATAAGGAATTAACTACGGTGCATGACATCATCCCAAGGAAATCCTGTTTTACCAAACTAAGAAAAGTAGTCTTTATCACACTGCATGTGCCCCACAATTGTAATCCTGAGTTTTGGACCCAAAATCTACTAATGGTGGCATTGCTTTCTTCTAAGGGAAACTAATGTGAGAAGTCCCTGCACTATAATTATTATTATTTAAAAAATATATATATTTGTCCGCCCCTGTAACTCAGTTGGGAGAGCGCTGGACTTCTGACCTCACCCAGTAGTGGCAGCCCGGGTTCGAGTCGCTTCGGCGCTCGCTATTTGCCCCTGACTGGGATGGCTTGTTGCCGGTGGCAGCGGTCGCACTAATGGTCAGGTGACGTCAGAGGGCGGGGCGGACCGTGTCCAGGTATGTCGAGCACGTAAAACTTTCGCTTCTAAATTCTGCCGGACGCCAGGAATTGCTTGATCGGGTGGTGGGGTCAGGGCCTGCGCAACAAGCTATGCTTAGCGCGGGGCCTGACCTCGGAAATCCATCCATTCAAAAACATTCGGACTAAATATTTTAAAAAAATGATGACTTTAAAGTGTAGCTTGGGTAAATTAAGTCTGATATCTTGCTCAATAGATTCTTGGTCATCGTTTCAGAGCTTAAAATAAGTAGTTTCTGTAATAAATTTATGAGTCAGGAATGCTGGTCGCTTTGTTCATAGCAGAAGACCATAAACAATCTCCTGTTACTGGGGGTGGATGAACATCACTTTAAAGGGAGTGTGCCTACTGTTATGGAATGTCAAAAATATTTTTCATACGGTAAGTAGCTGTTGGTTTGATTGTTGTATATGATGAAATTCACATCTGGAGCCCCTTTAGTTGAATTTCCACTTATATTGTTTTTTGTTTATATTTGTTTCGATATCTATAAAACGATCGCCACTATGGCGATGTTATGTAAAACGGCGTACATAAGACAATACAATTACGGTCACATCATGCAAGATAGAAAGACGAGTTTTGCACAGCACGTTCTTGCCACTGTGAGCTTTATTATGTGCAAGTTTCGTAGCTCTAAATTGATATCTTCAAAAAATGGCCATCGGCCATCATCGAAATGGCCATCATCGAAAAACATGATGGCCGTCCAGTTTCTGTTCGGCTGCTGCTATCAGCGTGCACAAGCCGTTTGTTGAATTGCTATTGGCCGGCGCTAACAATATGCTAGCAGTTTAATCGATAGTTGCAGTGCTTCTAGTAGCGGAAGCCCTCTGGAGTCTACCCGATAACTTTTTGCTCCCAAGCAAATTCCTGGAGTCTTTGAATATCTCAGCAACTAGGGTGAATCTGGAGAAATGAAGTATTGGTTCAATTCAGAAAATTGTGCTCTATAAACCAGTGTCAATAACCCCAACTAAGCGATGTGAGTAGGCACACTCCCTTTAAGGGACATTCCCACCTTAACATTAGTTTTGAGTTGAGATAGCCATGTTGTTTGATTTGCTTTGAAATTAAGTAGGGTAGCAGTTAAAACAACCACATAGGTCTATTCGAAAAGAAATGCGAGCTTGGTCTTGACAATTGTAACAAATAAACCCCACGTGTATTTGAATAGGGGTTTAAAGCCGATGACATCGTCTCTCTTTACCCAATGGTGATGATGTCGACTTGTTTTAAGGTAAACCTTGGAGATATTTACGCGTTTCGTTTCTCGATCGCTGTGTGTATTATATTTACCGTGGGTTATATCAGGATAACTAGACTTCTATAAAGTGAACTCTAATGCAATTTTCAAACGATGCCAAGACATAAAGACATAAAGACATAAAAGAAAAGTGCAACAAAGAGCCTCTTGGGCCCATCCGAGGTTGCACCCCCCCCATCCCCCCCCCCCCCTCCACCAGTCTCGCCCCTTCAAATCACCTTACTCTACCTGCATAAAAGAAGGCTAATCCCACGAGTATTTATGAACTAATCCCTTCTCTGTAAAGTATTTATCTAATCTAATTTTGAAGGAAGCAAGTGTCACTGCATCAGCGACATCCCCTGGTAGCATATTCCAATGTCCTACAACCCTTCTACTGAAAAATGACTGTCGTAGCCTAGTCCTACTTTGTTTCATAATGAGTTTATGCTGATGACCTCTACCTCGATTTTCCCTATTGAACTCAAACATACCCTTTAAATATCCAGAATGCTGACTATTTACAAATTTGAAGACTTCAATTAGATCTCCTCTTAGCCTTCTATATCTAAGTGAAAACATACCCAATTTCCTTAATCTATCTTCATAAGGTAAACTACCAAGACAATTAATCATTTTTGTTGCCCTTTTTTGAACTCTTTCTAACAACCAGCAATCTTTCTCATATGTTGGAGACCAGGCTTGTACACAATACTCCAAATGTGGTCTAACGTATGCACAATACAGTTTTGTTATTACCTTTTCACTCTTGTAGGAAACATTTCTGTTAATGGCCCCTAGCATTCTAAGTGCCTTTTTCCTAGCTTCTACAACCTGGTCTGACGCTGATAGTCTATTGTTTACCACGACACCTAAATCTCTTTCCTTTTCAATCTGCTCCATTTTCTGCCCACCCATTTCATACCTATGTTTACTGCTAACCCGTCCAGCGTGCATAATCTTACATTTACTCAAATTGAATTTCATCTGCCATGCTTCAGACCACTCAACTAGCTTGTTCAGATCTGATTGAAAAACATCCTGATCATGTTTTCCTCTAATAATCCTGACAACTTTTAGATCGTCTGCAAATTTCAAGACTTTGCTGTCTATACTGTTCTCAATTGCATTCACAAATATTATAAAAAGCAATGGGCCCAGGACTGAGCCCTGTGGAACCCCACTGAGAACCTCCTTCCATTGTGATTGGCACCCATTCAATATAACCCTTTGCTGGCGTCCTGAAAGCCACGTTTCTATCCAATCCAGAATCTTGCCCCTGATCCCATGAATTTTAAGTTGCAACCCCAGTCTTGTATGGGGGACTTTGTCAAATGCTTTACTGAAATCAAGAAAAGCTACATCTAGCTGTTTACCCTGATCAACGCTATCTGTTGCAACATCCAAAAACTGCAGAAGATTAGTTAAACAAGAACGGCCCTTCCTAAAGCCATGCTGTGTATCTTTGATGAGTTCATTTTGCTCCAAGAATTCAACAATCTTATCTTTGATGATTGATTCAAGCACCTTGCAGACTAATGAGGTCAGACTAACTGGTCTATAGTTTTCCTCTTTACTTCTATCTCCCTTTTTATGAATAGGAACAACATTTGCTCTTTTCCAATCAAGTGGAATTTTACTATCTGCAAGTGATTTAGAAAATATTATGGCTAATGGAACCGACAACTCCCTTTCAGATTCTCTTAAAAGTCTAGCATGGATTTCATCAGGTCCTTCTGCCTTGTTAGGCCTTACTTTCTTTAGATATTCTAGAACAAGTTCACTACTTATGCCACCTAGCTCTCCTATAGTCTCCTCTGTCTCTAGCTCAGGCTGAAGTGCTGCAATACTACTCTGGTCCTCGATAGGAAAGACAGATTGAAACTGATCATTAAGCACTTCAACCATTTCACTGTCCTTGCTAACTAACACATCATCTACCTTAAATGGACCTATATTTTTGGAAACTGTACTTAACTTATAAAAACTGAAGAACTTCTTACTATCTGCATTACAATGTCTAGCTAAATCAAGTTCCTTTGCCCTTTTAGCTGCTCTGACCTTTTTCTTAACTGAATTTCTTGCATTCTGGTAGGCCTTCTGATTTATATCTAGTGAAGATCCCTTCAAAATGCCAAATGCACTTCTTTTAGCTTGTATAGCACTCCTTACTTCTGGGGTAAGCCAAACTGGATTGCCCTTGGTTCTGTTACGTTTGTGCCTGAGGGGTATATGCCGATTTTGAATTTGGCTTAATCTAGCTTTGAAAACATTCCAGGCCTCACATGCATCTAAACCTGCCAACTCAACGTTCCATTTTATCTGTGCGAGGTCATTTCTAATACCATCAAAATCAGCCCGGCTGAAGTTTGGAACCATAATAAGGTTATCTTTGGGCCTCATTTCTGATGAGATATTGAATTTAACCATATTGTGATCACTGGTTCCTAGACCTGCACAAATACTTATGTCACTAACTAGATCACTGTTGTCTGAGAATACAAGGTCTAGAATGGAGCAATGTCTGGTTGGCTCTGTTACAAACTGATGCATGAAAAGCTCCTCTTCAAAGATTTGCCTATACAACCTACACTCATTTGTTTCCTCTGCTATACTTTCGTATCCTCTTAAGTTAAAATCTCCCATAATAAGACACTGAGCCCGAAAGTTCCTACGTATTTCCTCACAAATATCTTGGTCTGTTTCAGCTTGGGAGTTCCTTGGAAGATTCCCTGGTCTGTAAAATGCACCTATCCTCAACCTTCCTCTGTTTCCTGTACCAATTTTAATGTCAAGCCAGATTGATTCTACTTCTTTTACTTTACTAGAATCATCAACTCTAGTAGTGCAGTACAAGCTATTTACATATACAAACACTCCGCCTCCCTGCCATGATTCTCTGCAGTATGAGAACATGTTATACCCTTGTAACTCGAAATCCTGTAGCCTATCCCTATTATACCCCTCACTAACCCATGTCTCGGTTACACAAATGATATCAGGCTTTTCAAGGGCAACATAACACTCAAACTCATCAAATTTAGACCTAATACTTTGGGCATTCAGCAACACACATGTGATCTTATACTTTGAGCTGACTCTACTAATTCTGAGGGAATTATGATCTACTGTCCTATTCTGACATGAACTTCTACCAATGCTTACTTCTTGATGCCCTAGTACTAGCGTCCCTGAACCCCCCCTCCTACCTAGTTTCCCTGAATGACACTTCTGTAGGCATCTCCCAAAGCCCTTGCCCCCTCATCCGATAAGTGAAGCCCATCCTTCATATAGTACCTATGCCACTCATAGAACTGATCCCATAAGTCTACATAACTAAGCCCCATAGCTGAACATAAGTTCTGAACTGAGCTGTTCACAGACAGAGCTCTCGAGTACCACTCCTCACTGGCTCCACAGCGAGGGAGGATGCCAGTCACAATGACTGGTTTCCTGGACTCCTTCAACCTCTGCAGCAGGCTCCGGTACTCCGCTACTATTCTCACACTCTGCCTAGGTCCTATGTTGTTCACCCCCACCTGTATTATAACTGTCTCCGGGCTACTCCTACCCAGTTCTGCCTCAATGACAGGGCCCATATCAACTACTTTTGCCCCCGGTTTAACTATACATTTGTCCCTCTTCCCACAGAATGTTCGCCTTAAGGGCCTTACCCTTGAGTCCCCAACCACTAAATGCTGAATCTGTACCTTGTCACTTTCAGCTGCTGACTCTAACGCACTGAACCTATTTGCTAGTGTAACCTGCTGATGTTCCCTGGGGCTGTACTGCCTGACTCTACCCTGAACTTTTGTCCATCCCTCCTGATCCCCTTCCCTCTTCCTCCTCCAGATTCTGCTACCACCCTCCATTACCCAGCACCCCTCCTCATCCTTACTGTCTGTGGCCCTAGCATTACTTTCCACAATGTTGGGTCTCCAGAAACGTGACCCTCCAACACACTTCCAAACCCCAGCCGCACTATCCACCTTTGCCTTATCCTCCTCTCTTATGCCCCTATCAGAACTACCACTGGTCCCTGATCCTGTAGGCTCCTTTTCTGACCCCCTAACCACAATCTGCGCATACGTTCCTTGGTCAGGAGCTACACCCTCTTGCGGCTCATCTCTACACCTACACTTACTTAACTGCGCCTCAAGCTCCGCTACTCTAGCCTGGAGGGCCTCTAGCTCTGCTACCTTCGCCTGCATCCTAGTCATGCTCATTTGAATACACTAGTAACTTAGGTATATAACTTAGGTACTATGCACTTTTCAATACTTTACTAACTTAACTTAACTTTTTTTGTTGTTTTTTGTTTGTTTTTTCTTCTTCTAAACCTTAACTAGATCTAGGTAAAGCTAGTAACACAAATCAGCTATGAGTGCACCTAATACTAGACTAAATATCTAATCCTTAAATAAACTGAATACTAAATACACCTTAATTATCCCTAATTTTCTAAAATATCTACTTATCCAACCCTGCAACTAATAACACAAAAATATGACTAAGACAATTTTGGCGCACACAAGCTAGAATGAAAAGTCCTTTAAAAAGCAAGTAAGAGGTAACAGCTAACTATGAATGCTTAAAAATAATACTTAAACGATCCACAAAACTAAATATCTAATCCTTATATCTAAATATAATGTGGTTGCTCAAAAAATACACAAAACAACAGAGCTATCCAACAGCTACTTAGCTTGGCTAAAGTAGGGTTCAGAAAAGTATGTGGAGCTTTCAGTGACAAGACTTCGGTGGTCAAGTGAGTGTGACACAGTTTACCTGGTACCTGCTTGTATTTGAATCGCCAGAATTGTCTGACAAAAATTGTGCCAAACTTTGGCAGCGTAAAGGATTTATCTATAGCTCTATTTAGCTCAATAATGACGTCAACCCAAATTTTAAAAACTTAATTATTATAAATTGAGTGAAGTTTTCGAGAGAGAAAAAAATATCACCATCGTTTTCAGCAGCACTTACTTCATATTTTCGGGTACAACCGGCGTATATTTGACAACTTTCAGAAAGGTGGCAATGTCCCTTTAATAAGACAGATCCAAATATGTATGTGTATTGAGATAAAATTGGTTTTAGGTAAATAAACAGCTATTTCTTATTTGTGTTATGCCCAAATGATATGTTAATATGTTATAAACAGTTAACTACAATGGTTCTGTGTGGTACCTACTACTTTATTGTTTGTATGAAGTCATGTCCTAAAATTTGGCACTTTTTACAAACAAATTGGTAAAGCACAATTACAAAAGGTGCTTGGAATTATACACAAGATAGAATTGTCGGCGATTCTAGCAACATTCAGCTTCAACAATAGTGTGACATCATTGGTGCCAGCCTGCATCAGGCGAAAGCAGTCTTCTTTTCAGATCTGCTTTAGTGTGTCAGCAGGTATCCTTTACACTGCCAATAACATGAAAGTCTGGTGTTTTGATGTCTGTCATAATGGTTGTTTACCCTACCTAAACTGAGATTCATTTACTTATGATTTGATAGAAATGAGTTGATTGTAGGCCATCATTGTGTAGTGGGTAGAGTGCTAGACTGGTGATTGGAATACAGTGTATGATCAATATTGAGATATTGACAAATATTATTCTAGTGGCATCACTAATTACATTACTTTGCCCATCACACCACTTAACCTTTATATATGCAAGTGCGATGCCTTCTTTGGTGGGTTATGCCTAAATGTGCGCATAGGGCAATCATTTTGCTGCAATGTCAGCAGCTGTATCATGTGCAAACATACCAGTGGCATTACTGATTACAATATCCATTGTCCAGTATTGCTGACCCAGCCCTTCTCTGCCAGCATTGGTGAGAACATCCGACTGCTGCTGGAGCGTCCCGATGGCCTCTACTGCTTCCGCCTGCATAAGGACCGCGTCTACTATATGTCTGAGATGCTGATGCGGCATGCGCTCAGCTTCCCGCGCCACTCGCTCATCTCGGTCGGCACCTGCTTCGGCAAGTTCACCAAGAGCGGCAAGTTCCATCTGCACGTCACTGCGCTCGAGTTCCTCGCCCCCTACGCCCAGGTGGGTGACGTCTGGCAGTCGTGGCCGAGCGCTGCAGCCCGGAAATCGCACTGGTGTTTGCATTTTGGAGGGAGTGTGTCTACTGACTTGCCTATTCGTGGGTTTCATGGGGGATTGTAGAACAGAGTTCTTAATCAAACAAACTTTTTTTTATCTCCCAATTTTCCCTACTTGCTTAGATATTTCAAGGACTCCAAGGAGGGTTTGCCAGACTCTAAATTATCGGTAGATTCCAGATGGCTCGCTACTAGAGTATCGATAAAACTGCGAACATGTCGTTAGCACCGGCGAATAGTCATTCGAAAACACAGCTTGTGAGCACTGATTGCTCAGCACGCGAACAGAGCCTGACAATTTTGTTTACAGTTGTCATGGCAACTCAGCAAATCGCGTGCCATCCAATATCGCGTCGTAACGAATCGAGGTGGGGCTTCATATAGTGGTTTTATGTATAATTTGTGTGAAGATGACTCAACTAAAAAAAACTAAGAGCATCTTATCCTCTAATGCTGATTGTATTTACTTATATGGACTTGGGCAGCACGCTCGGGTAGTGTATTGTCTTAGGTGCGTAGTTTCTCACAGCATATTCTTTCCTCTGATTGCCCTCGCCGTGGAAAGGGTTGTGGTGATCGTTTTAATCAATATCGAAATGAAAAATATACAAAAGCGACATTAGTGAAAATTCAGCTATATGGACTGGATGTTAATTTCATCGCTGCCAAACCCCAAAGCAATAATTACCTGCCATAATATGTGTTGGCAAACTGAAAAAGTAGACGCACTCCCTTTTTGTGAGATCGTAGTGTTGGTGGTGCTTAATGTCCCGTTTTTTATGGTTTTTGTGCGATGATTTTAAGCACTGTACTGGTGCTGCTGCTGTCTTTTTCGAGAATATTTGCCGGTGTTGCATTGTTGATGTTTAATGTCTCGTTTTTTTGCAGTGTTTTTTAAACAATGAACTGGTGTTGCTGCTTGCTATATTAAGAATGTCTGTCGATATTTAATTTCTATAGATCAATTGCCCTTTTTTACACCTACTTCGCTGTTTTGTTTTGTCTCGGCGTGCCTCTGCTCGTCAGTCGAGACTCGAGATTCGATCTGATGCGCGTTATCGCGACACAAGCAGAACAGTATCCTTACGACCCCTCCCCGCTCCGCCCGCTCCCTCCCGCTGCCCTCAGCACAAGATCTGGCTGAAGGCGTCCATGGAGCAGCAGTTTCTGTACGGCCACCATGTGCTCAAGTCTGGCCTGGCGCGCATTACCGAGAACACCACCAAGTACCAGGGCGTCGTCGTCTACAACATGAAGGACGTGCCACTGGTAAGGCTCTGCGCAAATATTTGAGGTTTAGAGGAGTGGTACGTGTGGGCGCCCAATAACCGAGGAGTTGCGGCGCCCGTAAGCCCCAAATGATCATCATCATTTAGAGGAGTGGTGTGCGTTAGGCTTATCGAGTAGGCTTATCGTTATATAGTAGGCTATATCGGGCTATAGTAGGCTTATCGTTACACCCGACATCAGTCCGTGTGTGTGTTTACTTAAGTGGCTACAGTGGTTAAAAAGTAAATCTTACGATCGACTCATCACAAGCCTGAAAGTTGCTGTTACCTGGCAACAGTGGCCTAGCATTGGACAATTTGGGGTGGAAACTGGAAAACGACACTCTATGGATACTATTTTTCCACCCTTTCTCCTGCGTTTTATTGTGAATTTTCCACTCCTTATTTCAAAATGTATTGGATAATTGGAACCCTGATACTGATTTATGCATGCAACAAGGGCGGATCCAGGGGGCGAACGGGGCCACCCCCCCCCCCCCCCCCCCAAGCCTGTTTAAGGGGGGCCAAACTATGTTTTGCCCCCCAGACGTGAAATCTAATGCATGCTATATTTGCGTTTTTAGAACGGTACTGGGCATCCCAAAATTGCAGCGGTCAAAATCAAGCTAGCCACAGTCAAAAACTGAAAAATTTCGCGCCGCTTCGCGGCATGACGCAACTTTCGCAATTGCATATACAAATTTGGAAAATTAATTCCATTAAGTGTCTTGCAGAGGCTCTCCTTGGCGGTAATTGCTGGCCCCAGGGCCAACTCTCTTCATAAAATATTATCTTTAAAGCGGGCTACATGTTTAGCTTGTCTGCCGAGTTCCGAAAAAGGCGACGCGAACGCAAAGACGCGGACTTCGGCAACCGGAAGCTGTTCCAGCGGTGCCCAACTTGTTGGCCCGAAGAGCTAATAGTGGGGACCAGGCCAGGACTATCTCCCCAAGCCATCTCCCCCAGGCTCCTCCAGATCCACATGGACCATTTATGCGCGGAAATGTGGGTCTGCCTCCTGCTACTTTGAAACCATTTGCACCGTTACCAGTTGTTTGTTACAGTTCGGTACATAGGTATGTATACAGACTACAGTTATTATTATCATATGTACTATTGAGCGCAGACTGCCACCGGCCATCGTGATTTACTATCCGAGGCTAATGTATATGAAAAACCAAGGTTACTTTACTAATAAAAAAACTACCTTCATGAAAAACTACCTTCATTTCAACATTTTGCATCATACCGAGATGTGCAACCAGGAAAAGGGGTTACCTGAGGCTTGGCTCCACTCACGGTCTGGTTCCGATATTAAAAATGCGTTTTCCACGACCTAAAATTAAAATTTTCACGCCGCTTCGCGGCGTCACATCAGTGGCCATCGTCATAACGAAGCCATCGTCATCGTCTTCGTTTCGTCGTAACGCTGAATTGAATGAATA
The DNA here is from genome assembly GCA_036785665.1 of Chirona hameri. NCBI lineage: Eukaryota > Metazoa > Arthropoda > Thecostraca > Balanomorpha > Balanidae > Chirona > Chirona hameri. The sequence continues at coordinate 54,271 of JAXIVJ010005400.1, read as the reverse complement.
ACATTTTTAGCTGATTATCCTCTACAAGGCTAAGAAGCTAAAAATGCCTATGTTTCTGGGTTGTATCAGGCAAATCCGAGCAAAAAAGAATTGCTAAATAACAAGTACCTACTATAACATGCAAATCCACATTAAAAATGTTGCAAAGGCTTAAATACACGCATAACAAATTGGGGTACATTTTTTTCTCGTCATTTCAGCCGACCCCCCACTAAAAAATTATCGGCGGCGCCCCTGGGTACAGCTGACAATTGACATAGTTTTTGCTCAGTGTAAGGCAATGTCGGAACAACACGAACTGCAAGCTGACATCTTTCCTTTTTCGATATCCCAAAAGGTCGAAAACCTAAAAAAAAGAAGCTAAAAAACGGTTTGCCCCCCCCCCCCCCCAAAAAAAAAAAACGGCCGGCTGGATCCGCCCTTGGCATGCAATGATAGGGACAGCCTGTGGAGAGAGAGTGGTTGGCATAGGTAATAACTAATTCTGGTAAGCGGGTTATTGGGTATTGATAAAGTCTAGTACGTATGGTTTTTGGCTGAATTTTTCACTCTATGCTTATTTTTGGCCAAAATTTTCCACTCCGCACCCCAGCTCCAAAGCAATCCTAGGACCCTGCCTGGCAACGTTCAATTAAGTAGTTGATAAGATGGGTATGTCACAATTATTATTTTAAAGCGAAGTGGCGTTACACAACCCCCATAGACAAAGCTTGGGCAACCAATGCATTGGATCAGAAATTGGGATGGTAGAGCGTGTATAGCGTGCCCTTTGAATATATTCATACAATATACATTTCACGCGAGGCAAAGTTGGCAGGACCAAACACGAAGTTTGGGGGGGTGATGGTCTAACCCAAGATTGTCCAACCAACTGTATAGCAAAATCGAATAATGAGTGGATGCGCAAGTCTGTTTTTTTTTCTCTCCTGTAATCGATTAGATCAACCATCCTCGTTATGGTCCGTATTGGCCGATACCAATACAAATTACTTGAGTCTCAAAATTCGGAAAATAGTATAAAAAGGTGTCGCTATATTTCGGCGGAAACCATCAGGTGACCTGATGTCACCTGATGAAAGTTTGTGCCGAAATATATTGACACTTTTTCGACTATTTTCCTAATTTTGAGACTCAAGACATTTGTATGGTTATTTCTTAATTATGCCAAGTCTCAAACAAGGGTTAAACTCAAGTATTGGAAGACATTCGCTCTCTGGCTGATTGCTAGTTGTTGGGTTGCTATGTTACTGCTTGTTTGCTAATCATAGCGGCGACCAGCAAAGTTGGCAGGACCAAACACTCTTAGTCATTCTAGACCAAACACTCTAAAACACTCACCTTCCACGAGTTTTTTTTATGAACGTACTCTCCTGGAAACCAGATTAACCTCACAACGACCGTCTTGTAGAGCTATCTACAATAGTGGTAGTAATAACACTATACTTGTACATCGTAGCGCCATCTATATGCCCGTGTGGCCTACCCGATCAGTCGCCTTCAGCAAACCATTGAAAGTCGAGTTAGCGCGTTATCACGATTTTCGCTCACACAACTGGCAGACAAGAGAAACGCGGCGATAACGTGTTCGTGACGAATAGCCGGTGCATGGTGCGTCTGTATAACACGATGCATGCGATACCGTGGCGCGCATGATAGCCATCGAGGTCAGGAAGGTCGTCACTGACTGGCAGCGTTTATCACGTATGAACCTGCCTCCATCGGTGTTTACCGCTATCTTTATAGATCGTGGGTACTGGAGATGTGATGGGTTAGTGCTTAGACATGACTAGAGCGCCTTTTATGTATCAATTTCTTCGGGTGTGGGCGAGAATGATGGACCGGTCTATTTTATTCCCCACTCTTTGTCATGCATTCATTCGGGACGAATATCCCTTTGCACTTTCGCCTTCCATGTCATGACCTGTTTATGTTTTTTTTTAGTGTCATTACTCGAACTGCAGATGATGGTGATCATTGATCTAGCCAAAAGGAGCATTCTAGTGTGCCTTACCCTCTACCAGGTTTTCACCAAGAAATATTGCATTATTTTGATTGATTGTGGCCTTCTGTCACATTTTGCTATGTAGTTTCCCAGGGATAAATATATTGAATATGGATGCACGTAATATCAATGAGTCAATCTGTCACTCAAAATGTTCAGGGCTGGCACTACTCATTACCCACTACCCGTTTTTGTTTGTGGACAATTTAATGAGACAAAAAAAAACACCCTGGGCTTTTCATCAAAGTGGTTACTGCATATTTTTCCAATAAATATCGAGAAGTAAAGGTTATTCTCGTGTTTTAACCATCATATTCCTATATATTATCTTCTAGGGACAATGTCATTCCCCCAGAACTCCCTTCTCGGCTCCTCTGTCGCTGGATATTGCTTCACAATCCATGTGTTGACAGACTAATATGCTTCTGTTTTTAACGTTTCGTGGCGACCAGTGACGTGTTTTTTAAGCGAGTGGGCAATTGTGTACACATTTTCAGGCACACCCAGTCAGTATCTGCAAGAAAATAAGTCTGTGAAAAATATGGCTAACGTCGGGTCCGGCCGCTTATATACGGTAGATTTGTCCCCTTAGCTGACCGAAGCCCTCGCGTGTGTATCGCGCCCCCTCGGTGACGATAATAATTGCTAACAATGGTTCTTGATTGCTTTGATTGAGCAGTTTTAACGTCATGCATTATTCGGAATGATTAACAAATCCACCCCTTCCGACCGAAATGATGGTCTATTAGCATGACCAAAGTAAAGCTCCGGATTTTGTTTTATTCACCATATTAATCAGGAGCTTAAAGGGAATGTTTCACCTTTGTATTAGTTTTAAACTGAGATAGCCATTATCTTGGACCGTTATTGAAACGTCTGAATTACTTAGGTCATTTTCCCCAAAACTTGACCGTTTTTAAGCAATTTAATTTACCATTTGCAAAATGCACCCAGGCTGATGCAACCGCTGATTGGCTGACAGCCACTTTTTCAGCCAATCCCACTTTGTCAGCCAATCAGCGGCGGCCTATAGCTCAATAATGACGTCATCAGCCCAAATTTTAGAACTTAATTTGTATAAAGTTAAGTGACTTTTCGAGTGACAAAATATCACCATCGTTTTCAGCAGCAGCTTCATATTTTCGACTACAACCAGTGTATATTTGACAACTTTCAGAAGGTGAAACATTCCCTTTAAGGTGTGTAACGCAAATAAAGCGTGTAGCATCTTTTTGCTACATTGTTGCATGCTCAAACGTTGCATATTGGTGGCGCTCAAGTACATGTCTTGTCACAATGAGGTCTAATGAAAACATAAAACCCGCAACAACAACAAAAAACACTACCCAGTGGGTTTTGATGAAAACCCCGTTTTTCCAACCCTGAAAACTGTGAGGAATTGGGAGCCTCGCGCTTAGAGCTACGCTTATGTTCTGTGCAACGCTACAACAGTCTGTTTTTATGACTTTCTGAAGCTCCAGTAATGATCTGTGTGACATTCAAGACTTACGTTTTCCGATACCAAGGAGGAAATCGTTTATCCACCTTCAGAACATCGATTGCATTTGTTTTGTCCTACATGTGTATTACGGTAGCAAATAACATGCATATTATACATGCATACAAGTCAGCACACAATATAAATGTCGCACCGGCCTATGTGCTATCACCATCTACGTGCTCATTAGACATTAGGCATCTACGTGCTCGATTGCATTAGGCACACTTTCTGGAAAAGGATTGCCTTACAATTAAATATCAAAATGGGCATCTTTGAAGATGGATGTCATGTAGTCCATATCAAATCGGCTTACTTTCCACCCACCCGGAATCCACGCACAGTAACCACCTAGATCCATATCTGAAGCCATCATTTGTCTGCCACCTGGAGCCGTCACCTGGCGTGGGTTGGAGTTCAGCACAGCACCCTCATCACGGCAGACTGCTGCTGCTCCCTCCAGAAACCTCGTCTGTGTGTGGAGAGAAAGCCAGTGGACAGCCATAGGAACAGGCCAGCCGGGTGGTGGGCGGTATCGGCCCAGCCGTCAACAGCCCAGCCCTGGGTGCGGATCCGCCGCCGCCACCGCCGCCGTGGGCCACGCGGGGTGAGCCGTTGAGCTCATCGGGCGAGCTGGTCACGAAAGGTCACCGGACGGCCACGCCAGGCAGTCACCCTGAACAGGCACTGCGGCTGTGTAGGGGTGCTGGTCACGAAAGGTCACCGGACGGCCACGCCAGGCAGTCACCCTGAACAGGCACTGCGGCTGTGTAGGGGTGCTGGTCACGAAAGGTCACCGGACGGCCACGCCAGGCAGTCACCCTGAACAGGCACTGCGGCTGTGTAGGGGTGCTGGTCACGAAAGGTCACCGGACGGCCACGCCAGGCAGTCACCCTGAACAGGCACTGCGGCTGTGTAGGGGTGCTGGTCACGAAAGGTCACCGGACGGCCACGCCAGGCAGTCACCCTGAACAGGCACTGCGGCTGTGTAGGGGTGCTGGTCACGAAAGGTCACCGGACGGCCACGCCAGGCAGTCACCCTGAACAGGCACTGCGGCTGTGTAGGGGTGCTGGTCACGAAAGGTCACCGGACGGCCACGCCAGGCAGTCACCCTGAACAGGCACTGCGGCTGTGTACTGTGTAGGGGTGCTGGTCACGAAAGGTCACCGGACGGCCACGCCAGGCAGTCACCCTGAACAGGCACTGCGGCTTTGTAGGGGTACTGGTCACGAAATGTCACCGGACGGCCACGCCAGGCAGTCACCCTGAACAGGCACTGCGGCTGTGGAGGGATGCTGGTCTTAGCAGAGAAGCAAGCTGTCGTTTATTTTGTCTTCTCTTGATCAGTCTCCCGCTTTTTTAGAAACACTGATTGAAGCTGCATCCTTCGTGAATCTTCAGGATCCACAGCTGGGCGCCGTATATGATACAAACATAGCAGTTGTGGTGCCCTGAATCCTCGATCATCAGCATCCTGATCCGCAGCCCACACGAATCTCCAGGTGAAAGCTTTACACCAAGAAGAAGACAAAATGTAAACATGTCTACAGTAGAAGCCTACAACAAAAGTCCACAACGGCATCTGAATACGTTTCAAATATCAGCTGCGTGGCTTCAGATCTGCCCAGATTCCCCGTCAGCTGTTTCCTCTGTCCTATGTCTTGCCAAAAACACGACACGAATCAAGAGATGTGTCTCCCAGGTCTCATCCAGTTGCGGTCAGTACTGTCGGGAGTCCTGTCGCTGCGCGTCTAGCGGTGCCATTGTGACATCTGTTTCGCACATTTGATGTCACCGCCCCCTGACGTCCCCCGTGCCTTCCGAGCCTATCGCCACCCAGCGATGATGAATTCCCTGTCATTGCCCCGCCGTCCTGCCGATCAGAGGTGACAACAATCGACGAAAACCAGCTGCATAAGTAGGCTGGGTTTTGATTTCATGCTATGAAAAACAACACAAATAGTGTATTTGCTAATGGAAAGTCCTCTGGTCTGCGGTTCTCGGAATTTGTCGACAGATTGAGTTGAGTTATGTGTTATTCTCTATAGCATAAATTTATACACTTTCGCAAGGAACCTGTGTTATGTGTGTTATTCTCTATATCATAAATTTCTACACTTTCGCAAGGAACATTTCGTCGATTGTTTTCACCTCTACCGCTGCTGACCTGTCGACCGATCTGTCTCCCATCTCCTGCGGACCTGTCTCCCATCTCCTGCGGACCCAGGCCCGTTCCCCGTCTCCCGTGGCTATCATTCCACAGAGACAGCTGTCGGTCTGTGGACGCGGCAGGTGGCGGCGTCAGCAGCAGGTGTGTGTCAGTCGAGGCTGAGGATCAAAAGGTCGAAGTTCAGAGGGCCGATGTTTAGAAGGTCGATGTGCGTAAGGTCGAAGGTCGATGTGCGTAAGGTCGAAGGTCAGAAGTCCGATGTACAGAGGGTTGTCTAGCGAGACGATTTGCGGTTGGACGGACTGGCGCGGCCCGGTATGTCGATGCTGACTGGACTGACTATGGTTCGGTGCTCTGGAGACCGAGAGCCTCGGTGCTCTGGAGACCGAGAGCCTCGGTGCTCTGGAGACTGAGAGCCTCGGTGCTCTGGAGACTGCCAGAGAGACTGAGAGACTCGGTGCTCCGGAGACTGAGAGCCTCGCTCCAGTCTGGCTAGGAACTCATCCGGCATGTTCAAGGGCCCTTCCGACCGGCCCAGGGACCCTTTCAGTCTAGCCAGGGGGCCCTCTGAAGTCTGACTTGCCCAGGAGCCCCTCCGATCTGCCCAGCGACTCGGTCTTTTACCATTTTAACTGTATGTTCTGCAATGTTTTGAACTGTAGGATCGACTGATTGTGTGTACTGTAGGTAAATGCCGGCCAGTATGACACAAATCTTGAAAAGCCCTGCTTCCCGCATGAAAGGGCCCTCAGCCGATCTCAGGGGCCTTCGGTGCATTTCAGGGGGCCCTCGGTTGATCTCAGAGCCCTCGGTGTTCTCAGCTGGGCCCTCGTTCGATCTCAGGGGACCCTCGGTCGATCTCAGCTAGGGCCCATGTCGTTGAATATTCAAACGCCTGGTACTGGTGTTAGTCATTTATTTAAAGGTCAATGGGCAAGCCACAATGCTAACTAAGCTAATTTCGAAGTTCGCTTGCTAGTTTTACCTAAATATAAGTAATTTTGATACCAACAGAATACAACCTTAAGTTAATCCTACAATTTTCATTCCACGGTTCTCCGCTTTGATGAAACATTTTTCTGCTCGTTAGAGTTTATACTTTGTGCTTATTAAAATAAACCTTGCGCATATTTGTGCTTTTTGTTCTGGAGCTTCTTTTACAGTGTATTGTCAATGGAGGAATTGTCAAGATTTCAACGCGGCGCCACGCGCAAATAACGCACCCAACAGTGATGGCACGAAAAGCTTCAGAATGCAATGCACCAGTCGAGTCGATTGGTTTTGTGACGACACTCTGCGTGTCTTAGTTCTGGAGCTATTAAGCGCCAACCAACAGACACAAAGTGAAGCTTCCAGGCGCACGCAGGATTCCATTTCGGGGGGGGGGGGATCAGAGCCCTAAGAGCGGGCCCCCTTGTGTGCGGGCCCCCACCCGTTTTAAGAAAACTTCGCGGATTTCGGTCACTTGATTTTGAGCGGGCCCCCTACAGCATGGGATCTGAGACATGATAATTGTCTTGTCAATGTCGTGTAAGGTGACTGCGTGTGCTACTGATGTGCGAATTTTAGGTGCGTGTGCTACTGATGTGCGGTACAACTGTCGAGAGTTGACGAAGTGAGGTCAATGACAACACGCAGTAGTGGTGACTGGTGAACCGACCCAGCCGCAACAGACGAGCGCTCGGCGCCGGAGGAGCCACACTCGGTGGGAAGAGCGCCGGAGAACCGAGGCAGACGGAGGAGCGCTCGGCGACGGAGGAGCCTCACTCGGTGGGGAGAGCGCTGGGGTGGTCGATTGCTCACATACTGGGTGACTGTGCCGGGTGGTGCTGGCTGGAATGTCGGTTTGGAGTGGTGTATCATGAAGCCAACTGAAGTAACCCCAGTCGTTACGGGACGAGTAGCGAAGGCGATCACAGTCCTCGCTTGGGCAACCGACGATAGAGCATAACACGGATGAGACGTGCATAGTAGTGGATTTTTCCTGAGACGGGACTGGTAGCACCGTTATTATTTCCCACGTATCTTGTACCGCACGCATATGCGCTTGGCGCAGGCACGCATTTGAATTGGTGGCAATTCGATGCGATATCTCCCCGTTCACTCCCAGTATGCCATTGGTGTAATGCGTCCCTGCCCTGTCGTGTTTGATGCCCTTCGGTATTATTCTCTTCTCCGGCACTGATTGCATCTCCTGGCGCATCGTCTGTCATATGGCTACCATATCCATCATGTTCTGTCCTCTCCCTCGTCTTGTCTGCTTTGCAGCAGCGACGTCTTCTGATCAGTGCGATCTTCCTCAGCTGTTTTCCTCATGCAGCTGTCTCATATCAGAGTGCCTATCATTCGTGCCAGCTCTCCACGACATCAATCCTGAATGATCACAGCGTGGCTAGCGAAGTTGTCGCGCCCGAAAGCAGCGGCCACGGCGGCCACCACGGCCTCACCATCCCTGGATCTAAATGCGACTCACCATCGGTCCTTCATTTTTCTGCCCGACCTTCCGCTCCTGGGACGGCTCGCTTGACAGTCTGAGAAACGCGTCGTTCGCTCTGCCTATGTCGCCTCTGAGACACGCTGTTCTCTCTGTCTCTATCTCCAGGGTTTCGGCGCGGCGTCCAAATCCACAGCCGAGTGTCGCCACGCCGACCCCACGGCCCTCGTGGTCTTCCACCAGGCCGACATCGGGCAGTACATCCGCAGCGAAGACACGCTCACATAGACTGCGACGTCACTGGTCCTCTCTGTGACTCACTGGTCCTCTCTGTGACTCACTGGACCGACCGGCGTCACTGGACCGACGGACATCACTGGTCCTCTGTGTGACGTCACCAGACCGACCGACGTCGGAGGAGGAGGAGCATTCATCGCGACCACAGTGCGGGATGAGGGTGGCTTGTTCCAAGTGTTTTTATTAAATATACATGTGTCATCTGGATTTGTTTTTCGTCGGTAATGGGAAGAGATGGGTGAGAAATTGCGTCAAGGGAAATCAGAATGGAGAAATGTAACTTGGCACGACATAAAGTTCGTCATCTTTTATATTAACGTTAACGGCTCAGTTCGCCTATGATCAATCAGGAAACGCATGGGTCTGGCGGGAGCATAAAGAAAATAGTTCACCTTGGATTTTTTTTTACCAAACACGATTTTATTATATTTTTTAATAAAATTTATTTTTATATTGTCAAAAATGGCCTTATATCGCGCCGATTCAGGACATAAGGTCGTAAATTTGTATTGTTTAGAAAAACTATATGCATACTCTCTGAGTCAGAGTCCTGACGTCACGCGAATGTAAAACATGGTTCAGCCAATCAGATTCGAAAGTAGTCGCGTAAGGATAGACTCGCATTGGAGATGTGCCAACCGCCGGCCGGCGTTCGCTTGCTAGCACCAGCTGCAAGCTGATTGGCTGATGGTATAGCCTCTGCCCGGTCTAAAACCAGTACAACATTCTTTCGCCAGTACCGCATTCCTTCGACAAAAAATCAAATATATTCGGCCGGAAAGTCTTTTCAGTCAAGAAAACTTGCAGATAGGGGTTCCCCAACACGGGCTACAAAACTGCTATCTCAGTTTAAAACTAATGTTGAAGGTGAACTATTTCCTTTAATGCCCGCTGTGTATTTAGCTCAGGTCCGATGTCGGCTCTGTTTTAATGTGTTGTAGCTCTAGGACGGATCCCCATCATGCCCTAGCATCACGTAGGCATCTCTGCGCTATTGTCATCTAGTGGATAGTGTACACAAATGGAAAGAGGGATACTCGGCACTCCAGCTTACTTATGGAAGATGCATGTTTGCGGCGCGCTAAAGCACCAATCACCATCAGACTATAAATGTTAACCTAACTAGTAACCATACATAAACTTTCAAGATGCCTGATAAGGTAAAACATATATATTCATGCACCAGAACGCTCACTGTTTATGATCAACTCCATATGGACATTTTTTCCTCAGCGCCATGACACATGCAGGAACTCTTCAATGACTTTAGTCACTCGAGCGACTTGTTACATGACTCAGTTCATATATCATGACTCAGTCACATGTAAACGAACTTCTGACTATCCCCGCCACCTCACCGAACCACACCGTGGTCCGAATTCTCCATCTCCTCTCCCATCCCGTCACTGGTCAACGTGGCCGCGGTCCGCGTGTGCGTGTTTCTGTGTGCGATTTCCATCAGCTGGGGCGGATTGCGACACCACCATCACTAATTGGCCTCGGCGGGGAGCGGGTGTGTCGGTGACCAGCCCCGGCGGCGGCAGCGGTGGCGGCGGGACGGTCCCGGGCGGCGGCGGCGGGGGGAGGGGGGGGGGGGGCGGTCCCGGGCGGCCGCAGTGAAACCGCGTTCAGCCGCCGCCGCCCCTGCGCCGCTGACCCGACTGACCCCACCGATCAGTGGGACGTTTCACTGTGTCGTTTTGCAGCGACCCGCCCGCCCGCCAGTGGCCCTTGGGCAGCACGCAGGAATCAGAGGAGAAAACGCTGGGTGCCGGCTGCCAGCGAGGCGCCGTTTTGTTACGCTGGGTGGTGTTTGCCGTGTGGCTGGCCACTATGACGCCGACGTACTGCTGAAAACTGCGGTCGTACAATGGTAGCCCATTAGTACCCAATGGTTCAACACTCAACAGCCGCCAATGAATGGTGGACTTTCAGGTCCGACGCAGTCATCACAGAGTATGTTGTGTGTCAACCTGTGGGATTATTTTCAGTGTCAATTTATCACCAGTGCGTTTATTGTGTCAACACCTATTCAACGATAACAATTTTAACAATATTCACTCCACTTCCAGTCTAAGCAAAACATTTGCAACAGACGACAGTACACTGGCGTTCATTCTTCAGTACCCAGCCGTTTTAGGATTGTTATTGTGTGGACTTTACCTACTTTGTATGCTAATATATTCCCAAATAGACGGTTTACATAATGCGAAAACTGATATAAACGATAATATATGATATATCGACCGAACTGGCGACCTTTGCCCTGCACAAGGCGGACAGGGAAAGTGTGTAGCAGCTTCTGTGAAGTGTTCGGTGCTTAATCGTCAGAGCTGCTGCCGCGGATCGTCACGGGAGGCAGCGGTCGGTGCCTGGCAGTGGTGCCAATCGGTGCAATCATTTTCGGAATTCCGAATTTGTCCGAAGACCGATTCGGTTTTCCGACGGGCATAGCATATTTCTTTGGACATTTTCGGACATCGGCCCAATGATGGCTTGTCGCGAAAATCAATTAGTTACTTTTTATTAAAAAGAAAGTGTGCCACATGTAATTCATTTCCATATCAAACACTTCTGCTTTCGGACAAATTTTGGACAAGCAATGATTTTCAGACAGTTTCGAACGTACAGCTGACCATGCTCTTGGACATCGGTCGGACATTGGACATTTTTTTCTTCTGAAACTGGCACCACTAGTGCCTGGGACAGAGGCCATAGGCCATAAGCTGCTGGGATGGGAGATATTAGCTGCTCTTCCGACCGAGGAAAAGGACCTTAGTAGGCAAAGTTCTCAGATTATCAGACTCAGATGTTCTCAGACTGTCTTACAGAGAAATACAGAGATGCATGACAAATGAAGCCGCTGAGCAACGAATTCTTGAATTGAAATGCGCTGAATCTAATGGTAGGTATTATTCTTTTCACCGAATGTATACTCTCACATTATTGGGCTGCACTGGCGGATCCAGGGGGGAGGGGCAGGGCAACCCCCATCCCACGCTCGACGGGGGCGGCAATAGAAATTAGCCCCCCCCCAAAAAAAATCCGCTGAAACTGGCGATGAAAAATGGGTGCTGACTGCGAAAAGTATTCCTTTGCGAACAAACAAAAAAAAACGTTTTTTTTCCTCGTTCGTGTTCCCTCCATTTTGTAGCATTTTGGCAGCAGGAGGGAAGTGGCGCGTGCATATTTGGAAATGTCTAATGCAAAATCCAGACCCACCATACTTAAGTAGCCATAAGTCAGCAAAAACTAAAGATATTGCTCTGAAATTCGGTTTGGGTATTGTCTATACTTCGTTCTCCAATATATATTCCGGCTTTTCAATGTTCGGAAATTTGGATTTTGTGGGATTTTTTATCTCCAATTTTTTCTTCTTCATAAAATCATATAACATATCGAATCATGAAAATGCCGGAATATATATTGGAGAACCAAGTATGTACGATGCCCAAACCAAATGTCAAAGCAATATCTTGAGTGTTGACTGACTAATGGCTCCCCAAGCAGTGGCGTACGCATAAATTCACAAAGGACCAGGTCATTGCCTTGAGGGGCGCCACCCGATTGGCAGGGGCGCCACCAATATTGGCGAAATTTTGCAGGGGGGGGGGGGGGGGAGGGCTCTCCTTCCGCACCGTGCGGAAGGAGAGTCACTGGCCGGAGGGGCGCCGTCACTCGCCGAAGAGGGGCAGTCACTAGTCGGAGGGGCGCTGTCACTCACCGGAGGGGCTCCGTCACTAGCCGGAGAGGCGCCGTCACTCGCCGGAGGGACGTAGTCACTGGCCGGAGGGGCGCCTTCACGGGCCGGAGAGGCAGATGACGCCCTCACTGGCCGGGGGCGCCGTCACTGCCCGCAACAGTGCCGTCACTGGCCGGGGGAGCGTCCTCACTGGCCGGAGTGGCGTCGTCACTGGCCAGAGGGGCGTCGTGACTGATCGGAGGGGCGCCAGCTTTGCATAGGCGCCTCGGGTCCAAGGGACCAGGTTATAATCTGCATGACCTGATACCTAGGTACGCTACTGTCCCTAAGTATGATGGGTCTTGACTTTGTATTCGCCATTTCCAAATATGCGTGGCGCGTCTGGCGCTATTTTCGATCTGGAGCGATTCCTACAACCAACGTAAGTTAAAAAAAACGTCGCGTTTTGGCGCCAAAGTTTATAGCGCTGAATAGCGTGCGAGGAACGCATTTCAACAGTATTTGAGGAATTTTGACTTGGACTTGGGTATCGTTTTCCTTTTCCATGTAAACATGTAGCCAAATAAAATTTACACTTTGTGAATGTGTAGGTAAAGTTAATAGTTTTCATTGTCAAGGTCATTTTAAATTACTATAGCTTGGGATAGCTACTTTGGCCTCAGGTCATATCCAGATTCAAGTAATTTCAGGTACCAATTTTAAATCTGACACCCATTTTGCACCATGCTTAGGTACCTATCCCGGTGCATTTTATGGGTGCTATGTGTAGAGGTCTCACAATTTTTTGCATTTCCAACTAGTCAAGATCAGACTCAGCATGAACTCAGCTACACAAATGTTTGAAAGCGACAGAAGAGGTAAAATTGGGCTTGTCTGTTTTTTGTTTACCACTGGCGGATCCGGGGAGTGGGGGGGGGGGGGGGCATTAGGGGAAATGCCCCCCACAGGAACATGGCGGGCATTCAATACAAGGATGTCCCCCGCCCCGCGTGTTCCTGCATTGGCTTTAAGAAGTGATAATCAGGAAGTAGAAACTCTACCCCCCGTCAACAACTTTTCGCTGATGAAGCAGAGCGAAATTTTAGCCCCCCCCCCCCCCCCCCCATTCTCGAACCCTAGATCCGCCAGTGTTGGGCTGAAGTATTAACACGGAATAATTGCTGGGAAGAGTGTATTTAAATTGCATATTCTTCGTTTCAGGCGTGTTTGCGCACTGCTAAAACAGGCTTCTCCCCGCTCGTTTGAAGATAATGACCGTGCACGGATGTGTTGATGGCGGGTGGCTTGTCAATGGCCCAGGTATCCGGCTAATCCGACCAAATTGCCTATAATCAGTGGGGTCGAGGCTGTGCATCTCATTAGTACTCATGGCGTGCTTTCGTTGTAGAAGTTCACATATACGTCTCAGCAGGATGCAATCTGCTATGTCCCCGGGAATGTCTTTCTGTCTAAAGTCGTCGAAACGTCAGTCCGCTTTTACAAAGGTGTGAGTTGTGTAATGTTCATGGTGTCCTTGGTCTCAGACACTTGACCAGAGAGATGATACATGTCTGTATTTTAGCCCGCGTACTCAAAGGGGTACTAAAATGCTCCTTAAAGGAAATAGTTCGCCTTCAACATTAGTTTTAAACTGAGATAGCAGTTTTGTAGCCCGTGTTGGGAAACCCCTATCTGAAAGTTTTATTGACTGAACAGACTCTCCAGCCGAATATATTTGAGTTTTTGGCGAAGAAATGCGGTGCTGGCGAAAGAATGTTGTACTGGTTCTAGACCGGGCAGAGGCTATACCATCAGCCAATCAGCTTGCAGCTGGTGCTAGCAAACGATCGCCGGCCGCCGGTTGGCACATCTCCAATGCGAGTCTATCTTTACGCGACTACTTTCGAATCTGATTGGCTGAACCATTGTTTGCATTCGCGTGACGTCAGGACTCTGACTCAGAGAGTATGCATGTAGTTTTGATAAACAATACAAATTTACGGCCTTCTGTCCTGAATCGGCGCGATATAAGGCCATTTTGGACAATATAAAAAGAAGTTGTATTAAAAAAATATAATCAAGTCATGTTGTGTAAACATTTTATAAGGGGAACTATTTCCTTTAAGCACACTGCCAACTTTGCCAGACATGATGGAATGATGAAGAACGGCATCAGAGAAGAAGCACGTGCCAGATAAACCATGACATACGGCAGAACGGTTCTTACGAAATTGCGATATACCTATTCTCCTAAAGCAATCGAATGTGTAGCAACACGCCATCTTCTCCGACTACCGCCATCTCCGCTGGTCTCTCGCCTCCCACGTGGTTCTCCATCACCTACCCCATTACCGTCATCATGGCCTCTTCACCACGCCACTAACACGCGTAACTGACGCTCATGTCACGGCCGTGACCCGACGCAGCGCGTCAACCGGCGACCCGCACCGGAGCCCGGCCAGTCCAAGACTGACGCCGGCACTACCGCCTCGCTGAGGGAAAAACGTAGAAAAATTGCGCCCTGAGTGTGACGGGTTTTGAAGGCATGCTGCAAATAGCTCAGCGCGCAACAAAGTCATTGATGGTCAATCTTCGAATATGTGATCCTCGGAAGCTTCGATGAATGGAAGTTGTTTTTCAGCCTGAATTCAGAGCAGCATTTGGCGTATTCATAGATCAAGTTTCCGTCATGTTTTTCCTTCCGCCGCGGCGCCAGCGGAGAAAGTGGTGGCTTCGAGTGAGGAGTAGGAGGGCTGCTGGCGGTGGCTGCGGCGGTGGCGGCGGCTGCGAACACGCGCCTCAGAAACCGACAGCGACCGGAGGCGGGCGGGCAGTGGTGCCGAGCGGACCTCCCGCTCGTGGTGACGAGGTGCGATGGTACTGATACCGTGATACAGTGATGCCGTGATGCCGTGATCCCGTGATCCCGTGATACCGTGATGGTGGATGGTGCGTGATACCGCGACGCTGTGTCGTGTATGGAGGCAGTCTCGGCGCAGAGCGAGAGTGATACGCAGTGGTTGATGGAGATGTGACCACCGAGGACGAGGAGTCAAAAGGAAAACCCTCAGGAAGGGTGTTACCGAGGACGAGGAGTCAAAAGGAAAACCCTCAGGAAGGGTGTTACCGAGGACGAGGAGTCAAAAGGAAAACCCTCAGGAAGGGTGTTACCGAGGACGAGGAGTCAAAAGGAAAACCCTCAGGAAGGGTGTTACCGAGGACGAGGAGTCAAAAGGAAAACCCTCAGGAAGGGTGTTACCGAGGACGAGGAGTCAAGGAAAACCCTCAGGAAGGGTGTTACCGAGGACGAGGAGTCAAAAGGAAAACCCTCAGGAAGGGTGTTCCTTGTCTGAGGAGATTACGTGCACGACTCATTGTGGACCAAAACGTCAGGACCCATGGTGCAGACAGTGAATGAAGGGACTCGGTGAAAGACTGGTGATGAGATCAAGTGCAGACCCGTTCAGGACCCAGTAGAAGGCCTCGTTCTGGACCCGCCGTGCCTGTCCATAGCAGAAAACTTCTTCCAGGGACTACGAAGGAACCTAGAGAACAGGACCTACCAAGGGACCTATAGCAAAACCAAGCGGGAAACCTCGAGCAGGAGCCAGTGCAGAACACAGTGCAAGACGGCCCAAACCAGTCGGCACTAACCCACTGTCATCTGTCGAACCCAGTGGTATCCCAGTGGTAAGGGATCCAGTGGCGGACCCACACTGGGCCCCAGTGTCCGACCCAGTGCAGGGATCGTGGAGCTAGTGTGGAAGACGGGCGGTCGTCTCCTCAACATTGACACAAGCATGTGAGTATATCAGTGCAGTTGTCTGGCGTGGCTGTGTAGAATTGTTTGTCCACTGCCACCCTGCCACTGCTCTACGCTTTAACTTAAGTTAATCAATGCCCATTGTCCAATTGACTTTCTGTGGTGTGACAGGCGTAATCACTAATTATCGTGATGGATTTGTTTTGTTGCCCGTTGGATCGTTGTTGTACGGACGTCACATGAGTGTCAAATCATATTTTTATGTCGATTATTTGTGTGGACCACCGAAGGCTGTCCAATGTTCATGGAAAAATGACAATTAAAAAAAAGTGGCGTCGCGGACTGTCATGGCACCCAGAATATCTTCGTTACGACCATGCTTTTGAAATCATATCGAAGTAATAGCACAATGAGCAAAAGTGTCCGTAAAAAACATGTATCTATGATGCCCGATGAAGCGTGACATACAATATTGTCCCGAGTTTAGCAAACGTCAGAGTTAACTAATTATTCCACTTGCGTTTAGGGATTTAGAGTCAGCTTTATTTAAGGCTTTAAATCGATCGGAGAACAGCTATGGGCGAACTTTCAATGAGTGTAGCTGGTCGTGGTGAAAACTCGCGGACGATCTGTCTAGACATCTCGACAGGAATATTCAGCACGATATCGGGAATAAATCATGGCCGACGTTCGGTGGCCGGTGACGATACCTGGATTGCAGTCGCCACAGCGCTGGAGAAACAAATCGACTCCGACTCGGGGCCAGGGGCACAGCCAGGGGGTGTCTATGGGGGTTAAAGCCCCCTCCTCCGTCGCGGCTCAGAGGGACCCATTTCGGGTCTGAAAGGGGCCCATCGTGGACTCAGAAAGGGCCCATTTCAGGCCTGATAAACCCTAAGTTAGCCTCAGAAAGCGAGCATCTCAGGTCCAGAAAAGGCCCATCTCAGCGCTCAGGCCCGGGAGGGCCCATCTTAAGTCCGGAGAGGGCCATCTTGGGCTCAGAAAGGGCCGCCAGTGGGGGGGGGGGGGGAATGGTGCTCCTGCACCCGGGAGATTTTGCCTGGCCCCCTATGCCCGGCTGCAACCACACGGCCTGGCGGCCGTCATTTTACTTTGTTGTAAAATACCACGAGGGAAGCGGATCCAAAGCCTTTTCACACAATACAAGGACCCTCGTCTGTCAGAGAGCCCTATAATAAGAAGGAACAACCCTTTCGAGGGCCCTAGCAGGCCTGGAATGGGCCCTCAGACCTGGCATGGGCCCTCTCCAGTGGTGTAGCCGGGGGGGGGGGGGGGCAAACGGGCCAATGTCCCCGTACAAAAAATGAATGGTCGAAACAATGAATGATTTTTCTATTTTTTTAAGGGAAAAATGTTGAAAATATGCCCCTCTAAGGATATAGCCGGCCAAATCCGTTGATTTTTTTTTAGGGGGTACCTTATGCCCCCCCCCCCCCCTGAGCAAAAGTTGCACCACCTGGAGTGAATCCTGGCTACGCCACTGGGCATGCCATGATCAATGATGGCTCACATGCAGACCAGAAAGGGCCCATCTCAGATCTGGAAAGGGCCCATCAAAGTCGTAGAAAGCCCCCCCCCCCCTGTCTTGAGTCTGGGAATAGTCCAATTTAGGCCCGGAAAGGGTCCATCTCAGGTCTGGAAAAGACCAATCAGAAGTCTTGAAAGGACCCATCTTTAGACCAGAAAAGGACCATCATCGGCTCAGATGCCTGATGCCTCAGAAAGCTGCCCATCTGGCATATCGGGGGGGGGGGGCAAAGGCCCATTTTGCTCAAATTGGAGGGAAATGCCCCCTGCCCTCGGGCCCGGGCGTAGTGGGTTACATTAACCATGCGGCGTCAGGCGTCAGCAGTGTACGGGGACGGGGCATTGACAAAAATATAAATGAATACAATACAAATGAGCTGAGGCAGAACACAAGCCTAATCGAATGAATCCTGGATCCGCTTTCGTCATCGTGATTCGTGATCCCTTTGTTAAGATTTGTGTGAGGAGTTTTGGTAATTGGTGGTATCCAGTGGTGGCGGAGGCGGGGGAGAGGGCAGGAGGGACAAGTTGCCACCCCCCCCCCCCCCTCCCCCCCCCCCCCCAACTTCAGCCGAATTGAACATTAATCCTTTGGCGTTGCATGAAAAGAATATGGCGAGCTTCTTCAAGAAAAAACGTCAGGCGTCAAGTACGAGTATTTTATCAGACGACCGGCGGGTTCACAAAGGCATACGGTTCATAGTAAGAAACGGGGGAGGGGCATGGCCCCCACTTTTGTTCATAATTTGTGTTCTTTTATGTTAACCCGTGCCGTGCCGGGGGCCCCCGGCATGGCGCGGGTTAACATAAAAAACACTTTAGTTGAGACGCCCCCCCCCCCCCAAGGTTTTTCGAGGAAAGCGAAAAATACGTCGGAGCGCAGGGCCGCCATTTTTGGCACAGCTGTTTGGGCATCAATTACTCACATTGTGTGAAATTATTGACCACTGGTCATCTCAGGTCAGGTCACCAGGCCAGGTCACGTGACCCCACCTCCAAAGAGGTTTGCGGTCGTACAACTGGCACAGTTTTTGGCCGATCGGTTTCAAACTTACAGGATTTCATAAGGTCATAGGCAACTACAATTTAAAATATTTAAGATTGTGTATATACGTGACCTAAGGTCGTGTCAATTTCGTGACCTCCCCATTATAAGTAAATAGGGAAATATTCAAATGCTCCCTATTCCAAGGATATGCATGATATCAGTCCAATTCCTTCTGGATCATGTTATCATAGGCTATCATTGATGATCCAGGTGTAATGTTTGTTCAGTGAGCCCTACAGGGTCAGCCGAGGTCATCTGAGGTCACCAATACTTTGTAAATAACTCTCGATAGAATGAAGACAAAAGTGAAACCGGCATAAATGCGTTTGTCTCGTCGAGACATGTCTCCCAATTTGCAACATGACTTACTTGGGTCACCACTTGACCTTGACCTGAGGTCAAATTTCTAAGTTGATTTACACTGGTCAACATGTATGTGATTCGAAGCGCCTTGATGAGATGAACATGATGCCGTCAAAATTGTTTCCTCATCTTTATTAGGTAAAAAGTTATTTGCGGACAACTATTTGCCCAAAAATAGCCTTTTTATTTTTGATGACCTCTGGAGTCTCAACTATTGACCGGAGCCAAACTTTAGTGACACTTCACTGATTGCATATTCAAGAGCTTTTAATTATTTTCCCGTTTGTTCCTAGCTATCATAGTTCCCGAGATATTTGGGGGTTTCTGGAGCGATGTCCTAAAACTGGAAAATCTGACATTTGATGAATTCTGGTGACCGCTATTGACCTGAGCCAAAACATGTCAAAAATAGTTTCACAGTTATTTTGTAGGATCTTTCGAACAGTGTTGTCGGCTTTTGTCTACGTCCCATATGAACCGAGTTCGTGGGGGCGGGGCGTCGAAACGCCCCCCCCCCCCCCCGCACGGCGAAGGTGGCGCCGAGCACCAGCACTGCGCGGGTTAATCTTTAATGAGGAAAATTTGAAAACGAAAAGGTGCACCAAGATGAGAAGTGAGAAGTCTGGCAGATTTGTTTTCGCCCCCCCCCCCCCCACTTTAAAATCGTTCCCGGGCCCCTGGATTTTTGTTTTCTCATTTGATTTATTTTCATTTATGCAAGTGTGCATCAACAAGGTCACCACGGACACCACGATAAGTCATGAAGTTTACCAAATGTGGCACTATTCACAAACGTCAGTTATCAGTATATTCAACTGATAAAAATAACTGTGAGCTGTAAAAAACTAATTCAACCTGAATACTAAAAGTACCACCCTCATAAAAGGCAACGGCTTGATTTAAAGAGATGCTTATGAAAGTATGTGGTCGGCGATAGTCCGTATAAATAATGCTAAAATTGTCTGTAAATATTTTTCGCGGCTAAGTCGACGCCACTTGGAATTGCCGTGTCTCTTCAATGTGAGCCTACTCCGTTTCCATTGGATGGAAACTGAACCTATGTGGTGGTATTCGTTTTGCATTGCATGACCTGATATTCCAGTACCACACCTCATTGCCATAGACCGCACCGTGCCACATTCCCACATCTGCCGGACGGCACAGCCAAACCGTGCGCCTCCATAGCGATGTCGCAACAGCTCGAACCGGCTGACCCTGCGTGTCACACGGCTGACCCTGCGTGTCACAAGGCGAGCGTCCGGAACACGAACACGTTACGCACGCCGTGTTACGCCAACTGCCGTGCGATGGCACTCGGTTAGAATCACGTGACGTATGGCGACCGAGAATCGCAACGGGTAACGGCGTGTCATGGCGGCTGAGAATGATGACGTCACCAGACTGATAATGATGACGTCACCCCCGCAGACGTGTGCTCAGGGCTGCGCAGTCGGAGTCGAAGTCGGCAGTTGTGGCCGGAGTCGGAGTCGGAGTCGCTAAAATCTTACCGACTCGGACTCCGGCCCACTCTGACTCCGGCCCGGAGTCGGAGTCGACTTTTTGGCAATTGGCGATTACTTTGGTCGGTAGAATACTCGTCGGCCTAGAGGCATTAACTTTACTTCGCTTTCGAAAGAAAATGAGTGGAAAATGAAACATATAGTTTACTCATCCAGCGGTAGATTTCCGCCTGGTGAAGACAGGGCAATAATTTGAACGTCATCTGATGACGATTGGGGGCTTTGGACGCACCGACCCGACTCTTATGGTCAGACGGTGCCCATTTTAACGTCATCATGCTCGTTTCGTCAAGAAGATTCGAATCATACCATGGTGACCAGGTTGCCTAAGTCAAATTCAAAATTTGACCTCGGGTCAAAGTAATTTAAGGTCATGTGGTGAACCAGGTATGTCGTGCTGCGCAATATCGGACGCGTCTCGACGAGACGTACACAGTACACAGACCGGCACGGTCTCACGTTCTTATATTCATTTTATCCTATCAAAAGTTATTGGCAAAGAATTGCTGGTCACCTCAGATGACCTCACTCGATCTTGTAGGATACTGAGCAATAATTGTACTTGGGTCATCAAGAATGAGCTATAATATCATTATCTTAAAATAATTATTCTGGTCTAATGCGTATCCTCTTATACGAAAAATGTGTACATATACTTTCTCGTTGACTTCGAATGGGAAGATCACGAAACTGACCTGACCTTAGGCCACCGGTATACAAAATAAATTGGAGACAGCAGGATTGTATTACGTCCTGGGTTTTGAAGTGCTGAGCCAAACACTGGCCAGCACAGTGGCTGTGACACGATCACAAAGGATCTAGCTGGCTTGGACATTTAACGATGCTTAAAACAAACTTGATTTTGTAAAAGTTGTTTAGATTTTAAAAATCAGAAAAGATGCCATGTTCGGTCGATTTCAGTCGTTTAGGAGCATGCACGATACCATTACATCCGCCCTTGAGCACCCCCAATGATTTTTGGAAATCGACACCCCTGACTGGTAGACTTGGTTGCCGGAGGCGAGGCGGCGGAGAGCGGCGCACTGACTGGCCAGCTGTAAGACATCCGGGAGCAGCAGCGGGTTCAGCGAAGACTAGTTGGAACAGTGTACCAAAATTCCATTTTTGCTCGGGTGTCAGAGTGGAAAATTTGAGCAAAAAAAGGACATTAGAGTGGAAAATTATGTATACAATTGTACAATATTTATATCTGTTTTGAATACGAAAAGCAGTAGTTTTAATTGAAATCATGTATTTTTAGTCAATATTTGTCACAATCAATATCACAATGTATAATTTGGGAGTGGAAATGATTCACATTTGGGTGTCCTTTCCCACCCAAATTGAAACATTTAGGCTGCTGCTGGAAGGAGCTGCATGGCTGAAACCCAGCTGCCACGAGCTGGGCCGGCGGCAGCTGGCTGCGCTCGCCGCTCGGTGCCCGTTTCGCGCGGGTTCCGCCGCCTGCAGGCGAGCACGACTGGACTGGACGCGCGGCCGGCACAATGCGCCCGTGCTCGGGCGGCGTAGCATTGTTCTCCATACTGTTAGAATAAAGACAAACGGAAACAAATAGATGACATTGCAGATATTGCATGCGGTTGGGGAACGGATATAGGCCGGAGTCGGAATCGGAATCGGAATCGGAGTCGGAGTCGGAGTCGATTCTTTTTTCAGGTCGGAGTCGGAGTTGCTCAAATGCTGTCGACTCCGCAGCCCTGCGGTGTGCTCTTCCCTTCTGCTGACGCTTCATCGGTCAACAGGTGGCGTTACAGTCGTCGCCCTTGCTGTGGGAATCCCTGACCTCTGGTTAGTTACAGCGATGTTGTCTGTCGAGACCCGGCGCTGCTGAATACTGCATATGCATAGAATCCAGGGCCGTATTACAGGTTCGACCATGGCACACATGGGCTGATGGTTCGTCCTTCCTGTAGCCTCACCAGAATGGTACGGTGCTAGGGTATGTTTCATACTCATGGCCGCTCTCTCCTTGATGGGGTTGACCGATTAGAGTGACATTTAGTCATCTGGGGATTTTTTGCCTTAATTTTGTCAGACTTTTGGGATGTGTCCTTTACAAACGAACTGTTTGCTTATCTGGATCCGCCAGTGTGCAGTGTGCACTGTGCACAGCTGGCCGGACTGGTTATTGATTCAAGTTTGTTTTTGAACGATTCAATTATGATTCATTTAGGAATATGAATGATTCAATCACCGTTCCATTCACGAATACAATTTTGATAATTGATTCTTTCCGATTCAAAGAATCAAAAAAAATATTTGAATCGATTCACGTTTGATTCAACATTTCGTTATATGTGGTGAATTTATATCAAATCAACCAAAATGGAAACATACATATACATGATCATTATAACATGGTTACAACCAGTAAGGCGCCGTAGTTGACAATGAACGAGCGAGCGCGAAGGAAATGTATGGCGAATTTCAACTCCATCGGGCAAGTAGTTTCTGAGATACAAAAAGGGTGCGCACGTGTACACGGGCAGAGACCCCTGACTTGTGGGAAAGTGGCGGCTGAGAGGTCCCAATCCACACACAAAATTTGAACACACTCGACTAAGCCGTTCCTGAGATATATAATAGAGGTATGGACGTGCGCACGTGCAGAGGCACCCCACCCCTGACTTGTGGGAAGGCGGCGGTTGAGGGGTCCCTAACCACACACCAAATTTGCAGACAATCGGCCCAGCCGTTGCAGAGTTTTTGCGAGAAAACACTTTTCAATACCCCTCACGCGGCACGCGCCACGTGCAGTGCCCAGTGGTAGTCACCAATGTCAGTCGGCACTGGTCACAAACAGAGTATGCTGGATGGGGCTACTCAGCAAAGAATTCCGCTTGTCAATCGGACTTACGGTTGCAGAGATATAAGCTTCTCAAAATCGTCGCCACGGGCCGGGCCGGGCCGCTCATATTCAGATTTGTCCCATACACCACGGAAGGACGAGCGAGCGCTTCGCGCTCGCTCGTAATGAATGTAGCCACTGGGACTGCATGCATTTGCACAATTAGTGTACTTGAATCGAAGTACACTAATTGTAATAGTGTACTTGAACTAGTGTACTTGAATCGTTAAGAATCGTTAAATCTTTTGATTCAATCAGCCTTGATTTCATGCGGGTTTTGATTCAATGACGATTCATGAATCAAAAGATCTGGTGGTGAATCAATTTTTTTTATTCAAGGAATTTTGATTGAACGATTCAAATCGATTAATTCAGTGTTGAATCAATAACCAGTCTGCGGAGCTGGCATTGGTGCGTTCTGTTCAACCCAAACCAGGATTGTGCTTGGGTGTACTCAACTTGATCCTGTCTAGCATGCATCCCTTCACGACCTTGGTGGGGGAGACAGGACAGAGTGAGCAGTCATTCATAGGGCCTGTTCCAGTGGCACCTCTAACCTCCTCTAACCTCCTCCAAGTTGCTCCAACTTGCAACTGTCTGTGCATTAGTATAGGACAGGTGCAAGTTGGAGCAACTTGGAGGAGGTTAGAGGTACGACTGGAACAGGCCCATAGATGGACGGGCGACTTCCGTGAATATATCCCGAGCATACCCAGCGTGTGTACCAAACTTGCACCTTAGCTGGTATACGGGGTGCCAGCGAGACCGAACCGTTATGAGAACCCGAAGAGTCGATCACACGGGGGTAACTTGAGTCAGTTGACTCAATAACTTGAGTCAGTTGACTCAACCGGTTACAAGTTTGACCCCGATAGTGTGGCATTCGATCGGACTCACCGTGTCCAGAACTCTGAGCAAACAGCTTCTTACACCTCCCTTTCCCGTACATTCACCGCGTGCTGCACGGCGCCGTTCTTATCGTTCATTGTGACAGGCGTGTCGTTTGCCGCTGGACGCATGGATGCACCTTGGGCCAATGAACCGTCTACGTTGCTGCAACCGTCTAGGTTTTGAACCGTCTAGGTTTCCCACCCATAGCAGCCCGGCCCGAAGCTCGCTCGCGCGTTTGACCTCGCTGACCCTTGCGACACCCGTGCGGCACGAACGAGCAGCCGGGTCGACCACAAACGGCACATCCATTTCATTGGGCCAGCAGTCGAGTGTGAACATATCTCAGTCCAAATAAAGTCAGGTGGGCCGACGCGGTGCGGTTGGGCCAGAACACGGCCTTGACTTTGTGCTCTCGGTGGTTATCCAAGTGACTTCAAGACGCGCCAAATATGATCTCTCCGAGGCAGGGGCGGCGGAAGAGGGGGAGGCAGGGGAACAGCTTCTCCACTCAAGTTGGGGGGCAAACATTATTCCCCCCCATAAATTTGTAAAACGGGCCCTCCAAGAAGTTAGTTCGATTTTTTGTTTACCGAAAAAAATGACCCGAGGGCCCCGAGGTCCCCCCAGCCAGCCTGAGGGGCCCTCTAAGGCCGACAGAAGGGCCTCAGTCGGCCTGAGGTGGCCCTCGGTAGGCCTGAGGGGCCCTCGGAAGGCCTGGTGGGGCCTCGGAAGGCCTGGGGGCCGGGAGGCCTCGGACTCGCCGCAAATTCTTTTGTATCAGACTACGAACTTATGGGCCTGTCCGACGTTTTTTTGCGACCGACCAGAGATACCATTTTGCGCCATTTTTGTTCTGCTTCGAAGAGCCTTTGGGCGAGGGGGCACCCTGGGTTTTTCCCCCATCCGAGAATACCTTCCGCCGCCACTGCTCCGAAGCGTTGTTTTGACACTATTTGATCATCCCAGCCACTAGAGCTAATCATGTTTGTATCTGTTTGATCATGTGATTTCATCATTGTAAACAGACGTATCCTTCCTTTGGTATCTTATAGTAGAATATATTGGCAGATCGAGAACGCTAGCAGATCTAAAAGTAAAACGACCAGAGAAGCTGGTTCAGGAGGGGGATCCGAAAAAGTCTGACACAAATATAGCAACGTATCGAATTTCGCTTAGTGATTAAAAACTGATTGAATAACTGATTTAAAGTAATTTTCCCCTAACCCTATTCCCTGCGGGGGCAGATTCTGCCCCCCCCCCCCGGTAGTTTTTCACTTGCCGCTTCTAAACCGTTAGGCCTAGCGTCCTGAAAATTTGTGACTTTTCCCAAAATTGAATGGCGAGTGTTGTTATTTTGAGAGATAAAAAATCGGTCCAGCAGAGGCTCCTGTTTTGGGAGGGTGTTACGAATGCGGTTTTGCGGCGCATACTTTCTTCGTGGTTTGCAGTGCAATAAATGCGTCCGAAACACTTTCAATGCAATATGCATCATAGATACTGCTATTCTACATATTTTTGGGGCAGAGGCGCACTCAGGATAAAAAAATGGGAGGCGATACCCACCCTCAAATTAGGTCCAATTTTACAAATTAGTAAGATGATAAAAGCGTTACGTGCATGGTGCCCCCACGTTTTTCCTGGATCCGCCAATGCGCAATATATCAAAGTTAACAAATTACAGCATATAATGCCCACATGTGACGTTCATGTCGTCCCAAACAATCACGAACAGCACATATTTTTTTAATAGAAAATCCCCCATTTTACATTCCCTGAATACGCCTATGATTTTTATTTTGTTTTTTGCCTTTTGATATATTAAAGACCAGTACATTTGAAGCTCAAAAACGCTTGGGGAATGACAATTGTTCGAGCCACGTGGCCCCAATGACCTTTCAAAAAACACCCAAAATTTTCGGATTTTTTTTGCCCCCTGGCCCCCCATTTTTGAACAAACCAAAAATGTCGAGTTCCGAAAAGAGAGATCTTGTCATGACGCATCGAAAGGCGTTCGCCCCATCGAAATCGACCGAGCGGTTCTCGAGATCTCTGGGGGCAAAATCTGCCCCCCCCCCCCCCTGCAGGTTAACGTAATTCTGGCCGCCCGCAGGGAATAGGGTTAATACAAGCTGCTTATATTTTAGATCAACAAATTTGTCAAATTCTGTCCGAGTTAAGTCGTTTTTGGGGACTATAGCCCCGATGCCCTCTTGAATCCGTTCTGATTGAGCACACTTTCTAGGTTGAGAAGGATAGTATTGAACGCCATACTGATCGCCTGTTAACCCTCGCCCTACGGGAGCTTTTTCACCTTCGCCTTACGGGGAGGGCTGACAGCCCCCTGTTAACTTCCAAACCAATCAACTTTGAGCAATGCGGCAAGAACCAACATGTTGCCTGTCATGAGAGGAATCTAACAGTATGCGATTTTTAGGTTTCAGGTCAACGGGTGAGTGGTGACCTTCAAGGTCAAGTGAATGGCCTCGGATCGACCACGTCCAGAACAGCGATTTTGCTGTCAGAAAACCTCAAAATGAGAAATTGATAAATGCAAATAAAAAGGCATGTTCCTGGAGCAGTTTGATCTCAGAAATACAGAAAAGGTAATGATTTGTTCTTATCTTATCAAACAAAGTAAAAAAAAGTTCTTAAAAAATTGACGTCATAAGTTTCTTACACTTAGGGAGCCATCACTCAGTCAAAATAGAGATATTGCTTTGAAATTTGGTATGGGTATTGTCCATACTCAGTCCTCTCACATATATTCCGGTTTTTCTAGCATCTTAGAAAATTTTGATTTTGTGGTTATTTAGAAAAATAGGGGTAAAAAACTCAACATTTTGGAAATCTGAGGTTGCCATTTTAAAGAGAATGCCATTTTGTATCTTTGCTGAATTGCGTTTGCAATTTGCTTCCGAACTGTTTTCTACGATTTGTCCACTATTTATAGTTTTTCCACCAACATTGACGTCATCAAAACCTAATTATCTCCCAAACTGATTGACCAATTTCAATGAAATTTTTACAGCATACGTATAATTGCTGTTAACTCATCTACTGCAAATGTCAGCAAAATGCGCCGTATGTGTAAAAAGTTATTCATGAAAAACCTCAGGGGGGCTGTCAGCCCCCCCCCCCCCCCGTAGGGCGAGGGTTGAAGATAACTCGAAATCGCATGGGCGAATATTACGCACGCCGGCTCCCCACGTGACTGTCCAGCACATTGCCCCACGTGACTTACGTGACCATTCGTGAGATAAAGCAGGGTGTGTCGGCATACGTCGTGATACGCTCTCTCCCCATCCAGTGAGTGTTCTGCGCTGCGGCCGACCGCGCCTCGTTCATCAGCTGAACGGCACGCCAACTGGTTCAAGGTTCCCTCCCAGCCGGCATCGACCGCCCCATGCCGCGCTCTGCGCCGCTGCCGCGTCACGTGACCTGGGACACGGGTCGGTCTGACGAACCGATGTACGTCACGTGACCTGAGACGATAGGTCACGATATTTTTAGGAGAGGAGGGGGCTGTGCAACGCACGGGACACAAAGTGGATCGTATAGGTAGAATGTGTGAGCTTCTGCGTGTGAAACGCATGTTTGAAGTGCGTGGAATGGTAATGATTAGCTATATGCCGTAAACTAGTCTGTGCAAGAGGCGAGATAAGTGGTTCGTGTCCACTGAGTAGCGGGCCGCTGGGTGGTTATCTTTAGATCAAATTATGAGCGGAGGGGTTCCAGCTTTCTCTCCTCCATCAGCGCAACCAAAAGGGCTGGTCAAGTCCTTCCCCTCCTGGTTTCCATACGAGCATTGTGCCTGTCCCATCGTAGTGATTACCATTGTGGCGATTCATTTTAACTCTGCTCTTAGCATTTTCCAATGACCCAAAATAATACCACACTGTAAAAGTCGTCCGACTATATTGGAAGCTGGCAGTACGAGTGAATGCAATTTCGAATGAGAATGGTCACAAGACGAGACCCGTTCTTCCATGTCTTCCCATTTCTTAACATTTCACAGAACACGTTAAATGGCACAATGCATTAGTCACAACTAAATGGAGACTTGAAACAAATTGTCAAGATAGTAAGAACATGCGCGATAACTTCACTGCTTCGAAACTGCGCCGCCACGTAACTCCAACATATAAAAACACCTCACACGGACACCACATAGACGATATAGGCCGGTGTAACATTGAGCAGGCAACATCCACATAGTCTGCTCCTCGATCAGTCGCACAGGTAGTACAAAATGCTGAAGTGAATCCCTGTTTCTACATAGGCACTGACTGACTGGATGATAATCAGCTCCGCACTGCACAGTCAGCTCGGTCCCAAATCAGCCTAAGTCTGTCAAGCACAGTCCAGTTCGGTTATAGTACAGCGCATATCCATTTCAGCTCGGCCTAGCTCGGCCCCAGCGCAGTGCACGTCTATCCCAGCACAGCACAGCCCTGTCCCAGCACAGTGCAGCCCTGTCGCAGCACGGCACAGCCCTGTCCCAGCACGGCACAGCCCCGTCCCAGCACGGCACAGCCCTGTCCCAGCACGGCACAGCCCTGTCCCAGCACGGCACAGCCCTGTCCCAGCACGGCACAGCCCTGTCCCAGCACGACACAGCCCTGTCCCAGCACGGCACAGCCCTGTCCCAGCACGGCACAGCCCTGTCCCAGCACGGCACAGCCCTGTCCCAGCACGGCACAGCCCTGTCCCAGCACGGCACAGCCCTGTCGCAGCACGGCACAGCCCTGTCGCAACACGGCACAGCCCTGTCGCAGCACGGCACAGCCCTGTCGCAGCACGGCACAGCCCTGTCGCAGCACGGCACAGCCCTGTCGCAGCACGGCACAGCCCTGTCGCAGCACGGCACAGCCCTGTCGCAGCACGGCACAGCCCTGTCGCAGCACGGCACAGCCCTGTCGCAGCACGGCACAGCCCTGTCCCAGCACGCCACAACCCTGTCCCAGCACGGCACAGCCCTGTCCCAGCACGGCACAGCCCTGTCCCAGCACGGCACAGCCCTGTCCCAGCACGGCACAGCCCTGTCCCAGCACGGCACAGCCCTGTCCCAGCACGGCACAGCCCTGTCGCAGCACGGCACAGCCCTGTCGCAGCACGGCACAGTCCTGTCGCAGCACGGCACAGCCCTGTCGCAGCACGGCACAGCCCTGTCGCAGCACGGCACAGCCCTGTCCCAGCACGGCACAGCCCTGTCGCAGCACGGCACAGCCCTGTCGCAGCACTGTGCAGCCCTGTCGCAGCACAGCACAGCCCTGTCGCAGCACAGCACAGCCCTGTCGCAGCACGGCACAGCCCTGTCGCAGCACTGTGCAGCCCTGTCGCAGCACAGCACAGCCCTGTCGCAGCACAGCACAGCCCTGTCACAGCACGGCACAGCCCTGTCGCAGCACTGTGCAGCCCTGTCGCAGCACAGCACAGCCCTGTCGCAGCACAGCACAGCCCTGTCGCAGCACGGCACAGCCCTGTCGCAGCACGGCACAGCCCTGTCCCAGCACGGCACAGCCCTGTCGCAGCACTGTGCAGCCCTGTCGCAGCACAGCACAGCCCTGTCGCAGCACAGCACAGCCCTGTCGCAGCACGGCACAGCCCTGTCGCAGCACGGCACAGCCCTGTCCCAGCACGGCACAGCCCTGTCCCAGCACGGCACAGCCCTGTCGCAGCACTGTTCAGCCCTGTCGCAGCACAGCACAGCCCTGTCGCAGCACGGCACAGCCCTGTCCCAGCACTGTGCAGCCCTGTCGCAGCACGGCACAGCCCTGTCGCAGCACGGTGCAGCTCCGTCTCCGGACTCCACCTCAGAACAGTTCGCTAGCCTCCAGAGCGGTCACAACCGTGACGCCTTGCGGCCTCTTTTCGCCCACCTGTCGCGTCTTATCCGCGATGTTCTCCAGCATCACCGCCATCTTATTCGTGTCGTAGACCAGGATCTCTGACCTCAAGTCGCCCACAGAGACCACTGTGCCGCAGCCCAGCAGATCCGCTGTCAGCTCGGCGTGCATCTGCTCTGAGGTCATCTTCGGCGGCGGCTTCACCCTCGGCGTCGCCTCCAGCCAGTCCATCAGCTGGGAGAGGAACGTCTCGAACTCGGCGTCGCAGTGCGCCGCCAGGCTGCTCGCAGAAGAGTCGAAGGACTCGCGCGCCTCTGTGGTCGAGTTGTCTGTGCGCGTCTTGCGCGCGATGGCGCGCGCGATGATGGTGTTCTGTATGCAGGCGGACAGCGCACGCAGGAACAGGCGGTGGTAGTACCTGGAACGTGGGTGGAGAGGGGGTGCACAGGTGGTTAGTGTGTTGCTGGTGATGTAGACAGCAGAACATGGGAGGGCTTCAATAAGTGTATGGACATGGCCGGAGCCTTTCCTAAAAAGTTGGGACGAAACCTATCTTGAAATATGGCAAAAATTCCTGTGGCAATAGCTCATCCAACTGAATAGGACATTCGCCCCTTGGCCATGGGTACGAAAAGTGAACGTTGAGCAGTCTAACACTCACTGATCATGCCTTATTGCAACACAGTTCCATACCAACCGGTTTGTGTCTACTATCGTACTGAAAACAACCATTATGGCATGCAGCGTAGGTACGTTATTCAGCGCGCAGCCGGGGGGGGAGGGGGGGGGGGTCGTCTGTGGCAATCGCGGCAGACTGCATCTCTATGTCGGTACGAAGCTGGTCAGTAGCGCACCCTTCACGGCGTCCGTCCCTGCCTCGCCACCCGAGGAAGGCGTGGAGAACAGGAGCGGGAGCGGCTGGCACGCTAGACTGCGATCAATCACAGAGAGAAGCTCGCCCGACCCTCCATTGGTCTGCGTTTCCCGTGACAAGTTACGGCTACAGGTGATGATTCATGATGATTATGATTGGGGCTTACGAGCGCCACAACTGCCACGGTTATATGGTTACGGCTTTGCGTGTGACGGAACAGGACGAGCTCAACGATTCTGGCCGCACGATTCGTTTGATAAATAGATGCTACCGAGTCGGACTGGTGACCGACATGAAGGGGAACGGAAATGAGGCCAGTGCTGGCACTGACCCGCAACCAGTACTGGGACTGACGTGAGACTGGGACTGACGTGAGACTGGGACTGGAACTGACCTGAAACCGGTGCTGGGACTGTGAAACCGGTACTGAGCCTGAGAGACTGGGACTGACCAGAGGCAGGTGCTGCCAGGACCATGGATGAGATATACCAGATGGATGAAATGAGTCAGATGGATGAGATATACCTGGATCGGCCACTCAGCGATAAACGCGACCACACTCGCCTCCTAGCGGTGGAGGCGCGAAGCTTCGACGTACAGGTGATCTCGCCAACCGCATCGTCTTATGCTTAATTGTTGGGATGGAACCAGTGTTTTACTTTGAATAGGCAGTTAGTTTGATTGTTTAATGAATGGTTATGGATGTGCTCGTGGATGTAGTTTTTCCCAGAGATGCTACCATGATTTTACAATGGATGCAACCAGCAGCAGGGACGTAGGAACGTCACGAAAAGTGAGGGGACAGTGAAACTTTGATCTTGTCTTGAGAAACCCAACCCCCTATGGAACATTGTTTTGTAGATTTGGGCTCTTCTCGTCATGGCGAACCTTTTGCCATCTTGTTTTTTTTCTCACCAAGCAAAAGAAAGCTTCACGCACACTTCATATTAGAGACACGCCACATCGAAGAGCCCAAATCTGCAAATAAATGTTCCATAGGATTGGTTTTCTCTCAAGACGAGATCGAAGTTTCACTGCCCCCCCCCCCCCCACACACACACTTTTGTGACGTTCTTAAACCCTACGTCCCTGCTGCTGGTTGTATCTATTGTAAAATCATGGTAGCGTCTCTAGGAAAAACTACACCCACGAGCACATCCATAACCATTAATTAAACAATCAAACTAACAGCCTATTCGAAGTAAAACACTGGTTCCATCCCAACAAATAAGCATAAGATGATGCGGTTGACGGGGAGTTCACCTGTACGTCGAAGCTTCGCGCCTCCACCGCTAGGCGGCGACCGTGGTCGCCGACATCAAAGGCACCGACACCGAGTGGCCGATCCAGGTATTCTCTAATCTCATCCATGCTAGGACTGACCCAAGGCCGATAGTGGGACTTACCTGAGACCGCTCCTGCTGCTGCCATGGCTGAGTCGGCTGGTGACCTGTTGGACGGCCTCACGGACAGCCTTCTGGGTCGTTTCCACCTGCTGCAGCGCCCTGCGTCCACTGATGCCGTCCAGTTGGTGGAAGGCCGAACAGACCAGCCGGTAGCGTCGCCGAGAGTCGCGGCTGTGGAAGAAGTTGACTTTCTCCCGGTTGCCGTATGGTACGCAGGTCAGGCGTCCGTTGTCGGCGACTACATTCGGCATGTCTTCGTCGACGGTGGCGAACTCAGACCTTCTGGGGTCGTCCGGTGAGATGGGTGCCATGCAGAAGATGCCGTTGTCGGCGCATCGCTCCGCCTCGGACACATTCAGGCCGTCCATGTAGTAGAAGCGATGCATCTCGTCTGGGCCGCTGGGGGTCTTCCTTTGTGGTTCTTTGACGATCAAACCTTTGGCGCTCGGCTTCTTTCTTCTGGGCAGTTTTGACGCGACTTCATTGATTTCCCTCAGGAACTTCACCACGCTCTTCTCAGTAGACGGATTAATCTTGTTTCGGATCCGATTCACGACGTTGGGGTGGATAGTCCGGAATCTCTGTCGTCTACCTGCTTCTGTGACCACCACATCGTGGATGTATCGCTTGCCGTCCATCACGAGGGTGAGGTCTGCGCGTCGGTTGCCGACACGGCGGTAGGCGACCGGTGGAGTCTTGCAGCGCATACCGCGAGCACCGACGGCGAGCAGCGCGGGGGGTGCCGACACGGCTCGGCCGTCGTTCAGCGTATCCAAGACGGTCTGCAACCGCTTCAGCCGTCTCCGCCGCTCTGACCCCTGTGGCGGCTCACAGAAGTCGAAAACGCGCCACGCGGCCGCGATCTGACGAAAGCGGTAGGCGCTCATGCTCGCATGCAACCGGGCCATGTTTGGACGACGAATGGAGTTGCAGGATCCCACGAGGTCTCCCTGGCCCTCGCAGATTTCGGGATCGGTAACCTCGTCAATGGTCTCGTCTGTCTGTGAGCCGCCGGTACGATGCGATCTTTTGGCAGTCTGTTCAGGATAGTCGGGATGCTTTTGCGCCCTGCGGCTGATGCGTTTGACCCTGGGAGGCGCATCCCACCGCTCGTCCCGAGAGTGGTTTGACGACATGTACACCATCTGCAGAAGGAACACACGCAGCTCATCTGGCTCAAGCTCAGTCCAACTGCGGAACAGCCCGTCTATGTACCGGCGCTTCGCGTACTCGTTCAGTTGGTCACATAGGCCTCGCAAGAGGTCCGTATTGAGGTGCCACTCGAGGAACAGCTGGAACGGTGTCAGTTTCATCGCCCTCTTCGGTTCATGTAGCCCGTGCTTGTGCAACGTCATGCGCGTCAGCGGGTCGTCCAGAGCGGGGTCGAAGAAATCTGACTCCCGCATGCTCGAGACGTGATGTCTTGTCAGGAGCAAAGATGCCTCTTTAGAGGACAATGTTGCGAACTGTCCGCCAGTAGTTGAATCATCCGACATTATCTTCCCTTCACGCCAACTTTTGCTGGCTTCTCTACAGTATGAGTAAGGTGTGGCGTTGGGGTTGTGATTGAGTCTCAAGATGAGCATGAGATCGCTCAGTATTCTGAGATCAGTTTGTGTTGGGTAGCCGGCCTTATGCACGTAGTCCATGACACTTCCCTTGCAGACATGATCAAGCAGCTTCTTTTGTCCCTTGATAAATTGGAGCATGCGTCCCTTTGCCAACATGTCCTCCAACTTCGTAGCCAATATTTTCAGCTGTTCGTCACCGATGTGAGCACCACAGAGACAGTTCAGAGGAGCACCTCGCTGCATTATCATTCTCCGACATATGAAGTTGGCCTGCTTTAGGTCCTTCTCGATCTGTCTTCGAGAAATGCTACTCAGCCCAAAGGGGCATTCATTGATGTCAGCCATGGGTGGGGTGATGCTCTTGCTTCCTCTTCGAGCAGAACTGGGTCCTAAAGCAGTCAAGAATCTCAAAGGAGATCTTTTGAACGCGCGGCTACTCATCCCAGTCTTAGACAAGATACGGCTACCTGCTTCGATCTTCCTGGGAACTCCCTTCCATGAGCTGGGGGAGCCTGACCCCTCTGCTTTGATCAGCTTCTCACTCTTATCGACAATGCTTCCTTCAGAGGATTGCGCTATTGGCTGATCATAGGATGTTCCTCCTTCCTCCCCTTGTGGATGATCGAGGCCTGTTCGAGATGTTACCATCGTAGAAGTAGGAGATTCCGCCTCGCGGCTTCTGGACCATGTCTCGGGACAAGAGGAGACATTGAGCAAGTACTTGTATGTTTGCGCATCACGCAGCTGTTTCCTGAAGTCTTCTGCCGATAGACTCCGAAGTGTTTTGCTGCTCACGCTCATGCGGTCATCAATCCGCATGAATGCGGGATAAGACATTTTTCCTGTCATGTTTCCGACAGAAGCCCGAACGTTTTTCAGCACTTCCGCAGTTTCAGTCTCAGTGATCTGGATGGCAGGATTTTTCAGATGGGCATTCCATGTTATGCTCTGAGGCAGTCTGGATAGCTCCTCGTATGAACAGTAATGGTCACCGTCGTTTTCTTCTGGTTGGTCAGGGTCAGACGAGGGTTGCAACTGGCTGAAACTGGTTTTGGGATTGACAGTTGCAGAAGACGATTGACCAGGAATTTTACGCTCTTGTGAGGTTTTTACAAGAAGCTGACCCGGTGCGACATCGGCGACATTTTTCGCATCTCTTTGGTTCTCTTCATCATGTTTATTGCGTTCTTCAGGAATAGCGAATGCCTGAGCTTCCCCAGTGGCACCTTCCTCGCTGGAAAGCCTATTTTGCCCCGACGACTTTGAGGGACTAAAAGACTTAGATAATACGGATCCAGCATCATCGAAGTCACTTCCACCGGACATTTCTTCAGATGACCTTCGCCGTGAACCTTTGGTCAGCGTTGACGCACTGTCTTTGATGGTGGAGGCATCTGAAGTGTTGTCATCATCTTGGCAAGATACATCTCCCTGTCCATTCCATTCCTTCAAGGCAGCTGCTGAGAGGATACTCTCTCCATGCCTTATAGTGGATTGTACTGATCCACTGCTGGTGCCGTCACCCCTTGAATTGATCGACTTCAGGAAGTCAGAGCCTGAGGCCGGCGTCTCGTCGGTTGCTGTGCCCGACTCATTGCCCGAGGTCAGGTGCGTGACCGCGTTCGGTTCCTGGTCAGTGGGAGAAAACTGATCAGAACCTGAATCCAGCTGACAGTCAACAGGAGAAGTCTGACCGGAATTGGACGAGGATGGAAAGTCGGAGCCGGGCGGTGCAGAGCCACTTTCCAGGGAGCCACTGCGAGTTGTTGAATCGTCCCGCGACTCTGTGCCGCTACCGCTTCTGTACGGGTAGCCACTGTCTTTGGACTCCACTCGAGTGATCCGGGTGCGACCAATGCCAGTGGCAAGCTCTTCTGACTGGTCTGTCGGGATTTGCAGCGTCTGCTGGCGAGAGGGCGAACCGAGTTTCCCCCACTCAGGAAGTTCACCTGGAAATTCAGGAGAGATGTTCGGGTTCACAGCTAGGTTTCCGACCGTACTATTGCCCACCTTGGATTTGTCTACACCGGCAGAAGCCACACTAGATGAGTCCGATTGGGATGCATGTAGGCCATCATCGCCAGGTTCAGGTGTGTCTTCGCCTTCATTACCAGGATCAGGTGCGTCTCCACCTTCATTGCCAGGTTCAGGTGCGTCCACGCATTCATCGCCAGAGCCAGGTGCGTCCCTGCCCTCATCGACAGGACTAGGTGCGTCTACGCTATCAGTACCAGGACCAGGTGAGTCCACGCCATCGGTACCAGGACCAGGTGCATCCACGTATTCACTGTTAGGATCAGGTGCGTCTCCGCCTTCATTACCATGATCAGGTGCGTCCACGCCATCAGTGCCAGGACCAGGTGCGTCCACGCCATCAGTGCCAGGATCAGGTGCGTCCACGTCTTCACTCTCAGGAGCAGGTGCGTCTCCGCCTTCATTTCCAGGTTCAGGTGCGTCCACGCCTTCATCGCCAGGAGTAGGTGCGTCCACGCCCTCTTCGCCAGAACCAGGTGCGTCCTCGCTCTCATCGCCAGGACCAGGCGCGTCTACGCCATCAGTACCAGGACCAGGTGAGTCCACGTATTCACTGTCAGGATCAGGTTCGTCTCCGCCTTCATTGCCAGGTTCAGGTGCGTGCACGCCTTGATCGCCAAGAACAGGTGCGTCCACGTCATCGCCAGAGCCATGTGCGTCCCCGCTCTCATTGCCAGGATGAGGTGCGTCCACACCATCAGTGCTAAGACAAGGTGCTTCCACGCCATCGGTGCCAGGACCAGGTGCATCCACGTTTTCACCGGCAGGATCAGGTGCGTCTCCGCCTTCATTACCAGGATCAGGTGCATCCGCACCATCAGTGTCCGGATCAGGTGCGTCAACGCCATCAGTGCTAGGACCACGTGCGTCCACTCCATCGCCAGGGTCAGGTGCGTCAGTGGCAGGACTATGCATGTTCACGCCTTCATCGCCAGGACTAGGAGCGTCTCCGCCTTCATTTTTAGGACCAGATGCATCTTCGCCTTTGTTGCCATAACCAGTTGCGGGCACACTCTCATCGCCAAAAACAGGTGCATCTCCGCCTTCGTTGCCAGGACCAGGTGAGTCCACGCCATCAATGACAGGACCAGGTGTGTCCACGCCATCAGTGCAAGGGCCAGGTGCGTCGAGGTCATCAACCGTTGAAGCTGCCTCAGACATTAAAGATCGTCGAAGATCCTGAACGCAGTGTTCAGGCCGCCGTCGCAGCTTCCAGGTGTAAAGCACCCCGTTCCACGAGTAATGCGGCCCGAGATTCACAGGCTTTTCCTCTTCACTGGCAATCTTCAGCTGGGCCAGGAAGATCCATCCGAATGCGTTTGCTTTCAGCAGTCTCTCTTCGCCAACTAGCTGCTCTTCTGCAGGAACTTCTTCTGGCGAAAACGGCATGTCCAGGTAGTACTTCTCCGCCATTGGCTCATTGACAGTGATCATGGTTCCCCAGAGAATGTTCTGGACGTCTGTAACTTCTTTGGTATCCAGCGCATGTTGTTGCACCCTTTTATCGCCGCGGTACTGTAACCACTGCATTTCCACTCCGTTTCTGTAGACTCTTGGCAACCAGGGCTCGGCCTCGACGTGTGCTACGTCTTTCCCTGGCCTGCATAGCGCTGGGATGGTGCCGCGGAGTTTATTGTCATCACCTCGTAGCAGAACGCCAGCCTTATGCAGAGCAGCTGTTGCCATCTCAACGTGAAAGCAGATGTCTCCCTTGCGTTGCCCGGAGCCGCGTGGGACATCCGCGAAAGTAGTGGTGTTCCAATATGCGGAGATGAACGCAAACAGCGACTGAATGCCACGAAGCCCTACGAGGACGGAAAACAGATGTTCGTACTCTTGCGGCTTAAGGTCCCGATCGTGGACTTTCTCCACAGAGAGCAGAGTGTTGTTGGGTGGTGGTTGACCCCTTGACGTTTTCACCTTGATACCCCTCTCGTGCTCCCAGATGCGGAAGGCCGTCTGCTGAGGATGATCGCCGTTCATCTGTTCGTAGATAAGTCGCGCTCGTCCAGTGATGGACGCTCGTGCCAGGCGAACTTCCCCTCTGCATTTCTGGCACTTATCTGCTGCCACGTGGTAAATCTTGCAGAACGAGTCAAAGCTCATGGCAACCACTGGGAAGCCTACTTCATCGCCGGACACAGGACATGTTCGGGAACACTTTGATTGCTCTTCGCATCTAAATATCGGAAATCCGTCATCCGATTCAACGAAGTTGTTATCCACCCTCTTAGTCGGAACCCCTCTATTTAGGAAGCCAAAGTGGACTGTGTGGTTGTTGAAACAGGGAGAAGGGAACACCATATGTATGAGTGACTTGTCTTGTTCACGCTCGAGCAAATCGTTGTGGTGTCCACGCCACCGAAACTTGATTTCCTGTTTGTGCGACGGAGCACCGGTCTTTGCAGACGTCTCAACCCGTCCGCCAGCCAATGGCTTCGACATCTCAGAACTGACGCCTCCGTTGGTTAGAGTCTCTTTGGGCCGTGCACCTCCTTTGGCTGGAGTCTCTTTGGGCCGTGCACCTCTGTTGGTTGGAGTCTCTTTGGGCCGTGCACCTCTGTTGGTTGGAGTCTCTTTGGGCCGTGCACCTCTGTTGGTTGGAGTCTCTTTGGGCCGTGCACCTCTGTTGGTTGGAGTCTCTTTGGGCCGTGCACCTCCGTTGGTTGGAGTCTCTCTGGACCGTGGGACTCCGTTGGTTGGAGACTGTCGGTGCTGGGAGCTTCCACTGCGCCGGGCATCGCTCCTAATTCCTGTCTCCCCGTCTTGTGCAATCTTCGCGCTAAGACTCTCTGCAAGATGGTCCCAATGATTGGCTGGACGGTAGTGTTGTGCCCTCAAGTTCTGCAGCCGTGTCAGCATCGCCATCATACTTACTCTTATCGTTTCATCCGTATCGTCAGAGAAAGCATGTCCAAACGGATTAGTGTTATTGTCAGATGAAGAAGCGTCGTCCCCTTGTTCCGCAGATGCATTCTCCGGGTGTGCAGACGCACCATTCTCCTGGTGTGCAGACGCACCATTCTCCTGGTGTGCAGACGCACCATTCTCCTGGTGTGCAGACGCATCATCATCCTGGTGTGCAGGCGCACCATCCTCCTGATGTCTAGACGCACCACCCACTTGATGTGCATATACACCATTCTTCTGGTGTACAGACGCACCGTCCTCCTGGTGTGCAGACGCACTATCCTCCTGGTCTGGAGACCCACTCCTCTCCTGGTGTGCAGACGCATCCTCCTGGTATGCATACGCATCATTCTCCTGGTATGCAGCAATATCGTCCCCATGGTGCGATGCGTCAGGCTGTGCATTTAAATGAGATTCAGCGGTGGATTCTTGACGAGTAGCCGCATCTGGTTCCAGTGCTGCAGTCGCCTCTGGTTCCCGTCGAGTAGGCGTCTCTGGCTCCAGTAGTGCATTCACCTCTGGTTCCCGTAGAGAAGCCGCTTCTGGTTCCCGTGATGCAGCCGCCTCTGGTTCCCGTAGGGTACCCGCGGCTGGCTCCTGAAGAGAAACTGCATCTGGTTTCCGTGATGTAGTCGCCTCTGGTTCCTGTGGAGCAGTTTCTTCTGGTTCCTGTGGTGCAGTTTCCTCTGGTTCCCGTGGTGCAGTCGCCTCTGGTTCATGTGGTGCAGTCGCCTCTGGTTCCCGTGGTGCAGTCGCCTCTGGTTCCTGTGGTGTAGTCGCCTCTGGTTCCCGTGGTGCAGTCGCCTCTGGTTCCTGTGGTGTAGTCGCCTCTGGTTCCTGTGGTGCAGTTTCCTCTGGTTCCCGTGGTGCAGTTTCCTCTGGTTCCCGTGGTGTAGTCGCCTCTGGTTCCCGTGGTGCAGTTTCCAATGGTTCCTGAGAGACGTCCATCCCAGCCTCTCCAGAAGTAGTAGAAGCCATCGTCTTGCCCACTGTACCTAAGCGGGGAATGCAAATGAGACACGGCGTTACATTATATGCTATATATAGAGTCGCAGCATGATGTTATTTAATGCCCTAACATTTTTCTCCTAAATATATGATTAAATTGTTCAAATGTAGCACCAGCTGAAGCCTCATGAATAATGAATATGACTTCCAAAGTTATACGACTAGATTATCATAGATTTGTAAAATAATTTAAGCATATGAAAAGGCGATGTCACGGCAACGGGAAAAATTCAAGTTCTGAAAATTGCTAGCGATTTGCAGTGATCACACATCGCGTCGGTTATAGGTACATTACTGTATTAATCCTTTTGTGACGATGGTCTTTATTTTGCTCCTAAAGTGATAACCATTTAAACACTAACATGCTAGAAATGTTTAATTTTCTTTTGATTTCGAGCCGAGATTAATAGACATAGGGCCTGTTCCAGTGGCGCCTCTAACCTCTAACCTCATCCAAGTTGCTCCAACTTGCAACTGTCTGTGCATTAGGATACGACAGTTCCAAGTTGGAGAAACTTGAAAGAGATTAAGCGCCACGGGAACAGGCCCATCCATCTCTTCACTATATATCTTCCAGCGCAACTAGATGGCGCTGCAGTCGGTCAAATGACCTGGTCCAAGTGGGAGAGTACCTACAGTGACAGCCCGGCCGGCGCCTGAGCTGGGGGAGGGGAGGGGAGAGGGGCGCCTTTGTCAGATCAGGCCACAATGGCACGGAATGTGCTGTCAACCTATCGGGTCCAAACTAACATCCTAGCGTTACACGTCGCTGCGGTCAGGCAGAGCCGGACCGGGCCGGATCGGGTCTAGCCAGGTCGAGGTCGAGGTCGTCCTTCGCTCACAATTTTACTTTCGCCTATTCGGTAGATTAATTATACCTGTGAGAGCACTTGTGCGACAATAGTCACAATCTAAAGCTTGCAATGGAAAGTATGACCCGTCAATTCAAATAGCTGGATTTGGACCTTTGACCTGACCGTGACCTGGCACTGGTCACGGTCAGGTCACCTTACTTTCATTTGTTTGAATATGCTTCAGATAAGTCTCTTGAAAGATTTCGAGTGCCGCCTTGCGCGTCTCGCTGCGGTTATTGGTTCGGAAGATACGAGGGAGGTAAAATTTACCCCCCAGCGTTCGGCCGGAGACCCCGGGGGGCGCGGGTTAAGAAAACCGTTAGGTCTGTGAAGCATCGCTAAGTGTGAAATAGATATAACACCGCACGTACAATACTTTATCCCGGCATTGGCTGGGGTCTCAGCCGAACGCCATTGGCTGGGGGGGGGGGGGCGACCCCCCTGGTTATCTTCCGAACCAATAACCGCAGCGAGACGCGCAAGGCGGCAATCGAAATCTCTCAATGAGGCGCATCCAAAGCATACACGATTTTTTTCGCTCTCTCGAAATAGGGTCACATGTCAGGTCACGGTCGGGTCAAAGGTAAAAATTGAGATGAGTTTTGGGGCCATACTTTCCATCCAAAGCCTTAGATTGCGACTATCACACAAAGTGCTCTCAAAGGCATAATACATATTCCACATAGGCAAAAGTGAAATTGTAAGCAAAGGTCAGGGTCAGGTCAGGTCTCAAAAGGTCACAGGTCTACGAAAGCCATGCGACACATGCATGGGTTATTTTACACGTACAATTCGATTGTAGCAGTCATTTTCACAACCCGACACCATATAAGGTCAAGGTCAGGTCGCATAAGGTCAAAATTTGAAATTGATCAATCTCAATAGAAAAGGCATGTATGTCTCAGTGTTCACCAGTTGTCTCAGAAATACAGTGCTGGCATTTTTTTCTTCTGGTCATTAAAAGCCAAAAAAACTCAATTTCAAAATATGACGTCATGAGTCACTCATACTTAGGGAGCGATAAGTTGTCAAAAATAAAGCTATTCTTTTAAATTTGGTTTGGGTATTGTCCACATGTGGTTCTTCTACATATCTTCCGGTTTTTTGAAAATGTTTGAAAATGTTGATTTTGAGGTTATTTTTTTTTAATCGTTTTTATGATTTGTTGGGGGGTTAAAAACAGACATTTCCATAAATCTGAGATTGCCATTTTGTAGCCCTTGCCATTTGCTATATTTTGGAGTTTTATTGCATTTGGCTTCAAATATGGCCTTTGTAAGTTCTGCTAAAGTTTAGCTGATTTGTGTCAAACACGTGTGTAGTGACGTCACTAAATTCGCTATATTTCGATAGAGAAAAATAGACATTTCTTCATTTGTGCACAGAAGATGTATAATTGATGTAGGAAAAGGTACCTGAAGTTTCACGTCGCTAGCGCCATTAGTTTTTGAGCTATTGCGAAAGTTCGTCAAGGGGAGGGGTGTGCCGTGAGGAGATAAACACGATGGTGACAACAGTATTGCTCTATCTTTATTCAGTAAAAAGTTATTAAAAACAGTTGACAAAATCAGACTTGATCAAAATCAAAATCAAAATCAGACTTGATCAATGATCAAAATCAAAATCAATTTGACCTTCATGACCTCTGGAGCCTTAAATATTGAGCAGTCAAATTTGAGGATACCTTACCGACCTTACCGATTGCAAAGTTCAATGTCAATATTGCTTTTTTCAGTTTGTTCCTAGCGATCATAGTTTGTATTAGATATTTGGGAATGTTTGAAGCCGATGTACAAAAACTGGAAATTTTGACCTTTGATGACCTCTGGTAACCTCCCCTCTACCATGGCGAAGTTGTCTCAGAGGCCCACCAGGGCGCGGGTAAGTATGACTTTTTTTTCTCTCAAAGCTTTCGTCTAATCTTAATCCGCGCACCGTCGGGGGTTCGCGCCAACCACGAACTGCCGGGGGTTGATTTCCGCCCCCTGAGATCTAGAAAATCACCCAACGTGGCGACAAGCAGAAAACGGCGTTAGATTGCTGGAGACAGGCTCTATCGAAATTTGAAGGTCGTTTTAGGTCACGTCAATATTGCGGTCACCGGAGGTCATCAAAGGTTAAATTTTCCCAGTAGAGGACTTCGCTCCAGAAACCTCCAGATATCTTGGGAATTATGCTAACTAGGAACAAACTGAAAAAGGCAATCAAAAGCTCTTGAAAACTGCAATCGCCGAAGTGTCCTCAAATTTTAACTCAGGCCAATAGTTTAACCCTATTACCTGCGGGCGGCCAAAATTACGTTAACCTGCGGGGGCAGATTCTGCCCCCCCCCCCCCCAGAGATCTCGAGAACCGTTCGGTCGATTTCGATGGGGAAAACGCCATTCGATTCGTCATGACAAGATCTTTCTTTTAGGGGCCCTAAATGTATTGTTTGTTCAAAAATGGGGGGGGGGGGGGGGCAGGGGGCAACAAATACGATAATTTTGGGTGTTTTTTTTAAGGTCATTGTGGCCATGTGGTTTGACCGATTTGCATGCATTAAACGTTTTTGAGCTTCAAATGTACTGGTCTTCAATATTTCAAAAGACATAGGCGTATTCAGGAGATGTAAAATGGGGGTGGGGATTTCTGATAACAAATTTGTACTGTTCGTGATTGTTTGGGACGACATGAACCGTCACATGTGGGCATTACTTGCTGTAATTCGTTAAATGTAATATATTGCGCATAGGCGGATCCAGGGAAACAACGTGGGGGGGGGGGGGCACCATGCGAGTAACGCTTTTTATCATCTTACTAATTTGAAGTTAGACCTAATTTGAGGGAGGGTATCGCCTCCCATTTGTTGTATCTGAGTGCGCCTCTACCAAAAACCATGTACATTGTACAATCCCAGTATGTATGATGCATATTGCATTGGAAATGTTTGACGCATTTATTGCGCCACAAACTACAAAGGAAGTATGCGCCGCGCAACCGCATGTGCAACACCCTCCCCAAAACTGGAGTCTGACACCGCGTCTGCTGGGCCGATTTTGGTCAATTTTGACAACACGCGTCATTCAAAGTTAGGAAAAGTCACAAAGTTTCAATAAGCTAGGCCGAACGGTTTAGAAGCGGCAAGTGAAAAACCACCAGGGGGGTGGGGGGAGAATCTGCCCCTCGCAGGGAATAAAGTTAAGCTCTAGACTCCAGAGGTCATCAAAGGTCACGACGGCATTTTTCCACAAAAGTGTTTTCTTCTCGCGAATAATTTTTTACTTCATCAATTTAGGGCTATCATTTGGACGCCATCGTGTTCGTCTCGTCAATGCGCTCCGAACCGTACTTATGACCTCGTTAGGATAAACTTCAAAATTTGACCTCAGGTCAAGATCACGTGGTGACTGAAGGTCATGTTGCATATGACGCGATGTGTCTTGAGGAAGCAAACACATTGGTGCCATTTGTAAGTCTATATTTTAATTCTATCAAGAGTTATCGACAAAAAGTGCTGGTGACCTCATAACCTCAGATGACCTTGCAGAGGTCACTGAGTAACAACTGCACCTGGTTCATTAAGAATGAGCTAAAATAACATGATTCTGAAATAATTGACCTATTCCAATCCAATTCATGTTATCTAAATGGGAAGCATTTGTATATTTCCCCATTGACTTATAATGGGGATGTCACGAAATCGATCTGACCTTAGGTCACAGCTATACAAATCCGATATATACAAATTGTAATTCTATGGCCTTATGAAATCCTGTAAGTTTCAAAACTCTCGGACAAACCCTAGCTTTGGTACGACCACAAACATTTTTAGAGGTAAGGTCACTTGACGTAACCTGCAGTGACCTGAGATGACCTAGGGTCAAAATTTTCACAATGTGGGTAATTGATGCCCCAATAGCTATGTCAAATTTGGAGGCGCTGCGAGAAACCATTTTCCCGCTGTTTCCGAAAAGCCTCCGGGAGGGCGGAAATCAAATCAATCAATATCAATGGCAGCGCAGCGCAGCGCAGCGCAGCGCAGCGCAGCGTAGCGCAGCGCAGCGTAGCGCAGCGCACCCCTGGCAGCGCATCTGGTGAAGTATCCATGCCGCAATCGATATGCCAATAGACGCTATACGAGACGAATGAAATAAAATAAATGTAGAATATAATGTAATAAGACTGACTGAATGTAATACAGAAAATATCGATAGTTTGACCGGATCCCAAGGTCAAACGGCCCCC
Source organism: Chirona hameri (assembly GCA_036785665.1). Lineage (NCBI taxonomy): Eukaryota > Metazoa > Arthropoda > Thecostraca > Balanomorpha > Balanidae > Chirona > Chirona hameri. Next base: position 9,455 of record JAXIVJ010005400.1, on the reverse strand, counting down.
TTGTGATAAAAATTACTAATTTAAACGCATATTCAGTCAAATACTTTATAAGCTGCATACCTGTCTATGCTTCATAGACCTATTACTTTCCTAAATCATGCACCGTCGCAGGTATCACAAATGACGAAGATATCGTCGCTAACTTACCCGACAATCCCACCCCGGGTGTGCCTGTTGGCAGAACGTAATGCATGGAGCACCTAGCATGACGCCAACATATCGGCGTACTGCTTTTTTGCGATGAATCATCGGGTGGGTTCGTGGACGTTTGCATTTGTAGTTTCGTAATTCTGCACCAAACGTGACACGTGCTTTGACTATTAAAAAATACGTAAAAGCATCTGGTGTCAGCGCGGTTAGAACCCACGTCCAGGCTAGGGATACGCCCGGAATCGACGGCCTTACGGACTGAGCCATTTACGCTGACGTGTGGAGAGCCGTTATTCAGTCTACGATGTTGGATCCACGCTGGCTATGGATAGAGGACCTCTTGACCTTCGAGACAGACAGCTCTGACCACCACCAGGTCGCGGTGCATTCCCTTACCGCACCACCCCGCACTTCCTCCCTCTCCTCCCCCTCCCCAGGTCGCGCACCTGTCAGACAGCCACATCAGCACCAGCACGAGTAGTGTGTTGAGCTCAATCTCGGTCCTACACATTCGCACGTCATTCTGATGGGTTCATACACAACAAATACAACAAACTAAATGAGGCCTAAGGTGCGCCGTTCTTCTAGGGACGATATTATATATATATATATATATATATATATATATATATATATATATATATATATATATATATATATATATATATATATATATATATATATATATATATATATATATATATATATATATATATATATATATATATATATATATATATATATATATATATATATATATATATATATATATATATATATACATATATACATATATATATATATATATATATATATATATATATATATATATATATATATATATATATATATATATATATATATATATATATATATATATATATATATATATATATATATATATATATATATATATATATATATATATATATATATATATATATATATATATATATATATATATATATATATATATATATATATATATATATATATATATATATATATATATATATATATATATATATATATATATATATATATATATATATATATATATATATATATATATATATTTACAATTGTATTCCAGTTTGTCTTTTATATCATTTTCGCCTTTCTTATAGTACTTTCGAAAGTGAGGCTAATTTCATCGCGATACAGACATCTAATAATAGTGTCGCCGTGGTCCAGAGCTTTTCAATGCTTGAGGAGGCAACGCGTCTCGCTCACATTACCCTGGACCCTTTAGACATTCGGCTTTGACACCACCTGCTGTGCCGCGGCACACTCCCTGATGTTAGGCCGCGGCACACTCCTTGATGTTAGGCCGCCCTCTTCTCCCCCTCCCTCTCCCCCAGCAAGCACACGTACCGACCCGACTGACAATATCGGAACGTTAGCGGGATGTATTTGGGCGATGCCACTACACGCATAACTATGGCGACCGTAGCGCCACGTGGTGCCACAGGAAGATACATATTAAACAGACTGTACATCCGATTAAATCTAATGTAGGCAGGGGCGTAGGGAGGATTTCGCCCAGGGGGGGGGGGGCAAATGAGAATAGAGGGGCCCTCGTAGCCAAGGGGGGCCCACAATTAAAACAGTACAGTATGTTGTATGTTGTAAAACAACGACAAAAAGTTTTCGACAACATAAAAAAACGTTTTTATATTTTTGGGAGTCAAAAACACAATTTCGCAAATCTGAGATAGCCATTTTAAAATTATGTCATTTCCTTTCTTCGGCATTTTTATTTGCAATTTGCTTCAAAACTCTAATTTCTACGATTTTGTCAAACATTTGTTTTTCCACCAAAAATTACATGACATGACGTGATTAGAACGTCATTGTCTCCAAAAGTACTCAACCATTTGCATTGAAATGCTGTGATAAGACGTATGATTGATGCAGCATAAGGTACTGAAGGATTGATATCGATATCTATCATTGTTGTCAAGTTATTGAGAAAATCCGGGGGGGGCAGATTCTGCCACCTCCAGCTGGGCGCAGGTTAATTAAAATATTATCCTGAATCTGCTTCAATTCGCCCGAATTCAGGAAACAACACAGTACGTGCATGCTAATTGTGCACATGTATGATGAAGTTAAAAAATCTATACAAAATAACGAAGTAACATGCTCCTTATACCTTGATTTACAGAAAGCTTTGGATACAGTTTGCTTAGCTCTTGAGAAGCTCTCGAGTTTCCTCTTGAGAAAAAAAAAATACATCGCATTGTGATACGAGGGTTTCTACAACACGATAGTCATATATTAATAAAGAGGCATAAATGGCAATAATAGATAAGGTTGAATCTAAGAAACAAATTATTAAAATTGGCGTCCCACAGGGTTCAATTTCAGGTCCTCTTATTTATTTTATATATTAATGGCATCGGCAATTCAACAGACATAGGTACCTTTTATTTATTTGCTGATATACGGCAATGTGTATTCAAGCTAGAAATGTTGAAGAGCTCCAAATAAAGATTAATGAATTAATAAACAAAAACGAGCATAGGCGTACACAAGGGGGGGGGGGCAAACGGGGCAATGCCCCCCCCCCCCCCTGAAGGTCGGTACGTGCCCCCCCCCCCAAAACAATATTTTTTTTAAAGAGAAAAATGGTGAAAATATGCCCTTTTTAAAATATAGTGTGCCAAATCCGGAGATTTGTTTTTGGTGGTGGCACTTTATGCCCCCTTGAGCAAAAAATGTCCCCTCCTGGAGTGAATCCCGGGTACGCTACTGAAAATGAGTGGTTCCATGTAAATATATTATCACTAAATGCATCAAAGACAAATTACCAAATCTATTCAAGCTCAGTGACGTGACAAGATCTTGACATAGTATTAAATGATACACCAATCACGAGCAAAACATGCATTAAATACTTAAGAGTTCTTTTAGATGAAAATCGTAAATGGAATAGTCATATATATATATAGTGTAATATGTGTGATAAGCCGTAATATAGGAGTTATCGGAATACCCTAACTTTATTTATCCTCACAGCAACTTATATTGCAGTACAATGCATTAATTCCGCCCAGTCTAAATTATTGTGCAGGGTCTGGATTATGGGGTAGGAATTATGACACCAACATTAAAAAGCCTTTGATAGTGCGGAAACGAGAGATTTGTCCTCCCTGTAGCTCAGTGGGAGAGCGCTGGGCTTCTGACCTTTCCTGGTAGTGGCAGCCCGAGTTCCAGTTAAAGCCAAAGCCTACATTGTCAAAGCCTTGTACTCATCTCAGACGTTACCAGCATACACTGAAAAAGAATGAGAACTTTGCCTGGTCTTCCTTCGAGAGCCTCCCCGGCGCTCGACCGGCAGACCACCTCTACCACCACAGGACCCTCTGAAGGCCAGCAGAGGGCCCTCTACAGATCGGCAGGGGCCTCTAAAGGCCGGCAGATGGTCATCTGCAGATCGGCAGAACCCTCTAAAAGCCGGCAGAGGGCCCTCTACACTCACTACAGATCTGCAGGGCACTCTAAAGGCCAGCAAAGGGCCCTCTACAGATTGGCTGGGACACTGCATATCGACAAGGCCCCTAAAGACTGGAAGAGGACCCTCTACCCCTACAGGTCGTCAGGGCCCTCTAAATGCCGGCAGGTGCCCTCTGCAGATTGGCAGGGCCCTTTAATATCTGGTAGAGGGCCCTATCCACACTTGCTGGGGCCTCTTTCTATGTATTTACATATACATATATTTAACAGACAAGCAAGTGCTGCTATTTATTAGTGTTCCAATTTGTTTTCGGTTCGTGGGAGTTATTTTATGCGACGTAAGGCCTTTTCCAGGCGTCTGACACCATCAAAAACACTGGGGCCTTCGGCCCCAGGGGGCCCTCGCACGTTCGCCAGAGGGGCCCGCCTGGCCTCCATGGGGGGGGGGGGCATGACCCCCTTAGCCCCCCCCCCCCCCTCACCCTTGCCTACACCCTTGAATGTAGGTATAGTAGTTAAAAGCGTAACGCAAAGACATCAGCACAAAACAAAGCAGAGTAATATGAATCAGTAAAGAGAGCAACAAAACATCAAACACATGCTAATATAATGGAACAAAAGTTCAAACAATAAAGCCATAGCCAAGAGCAAGTAAAATAGAACCATAGTCTACCGACGAACCAGAAGGCTAAACATCCTTAAAGGCTGACGGAAGCTCGTTAACCCGCCCTTGACTGGGGTCTCAGCCGAACGCCATTGACTGGGGAGGGGGGGGGGGGGCGTTAACGTCACGGAGAGGTCAAGTTACAAAATGCCTAGTTTTGACCCCCGTGACATCATTTGAACTGGCAGATAGTGACCTAGGGTCACTCAAATTCCAGAAAAGGTAAATAATCATAGCAGCTGCCTATCCTGTAAGTTCGATCGCTCTAGCTATCACTTTCGGAGATCTCAGGGGGGGGGGGGGCACAAAAGTCCCATCCACTGCGCGTTAGTGGCATACCCCTCTCCAGTGCGAGTGTTAAACGCCCCCTGGTTATCTTCCGAACCAATGATCGCAGCGAGACGCGCAAGACGATATTTGTAAGCTCTCAATGAGACACATCTAAAGCATACTCGAAAGTTTCAAATTGAGGTCACATGTCAGGTCACGGTCAGGTCAAAGGTCAACATAGGTATTTTAGTGTATGGGCCATACTTTCAATCCAAAGCCTTCAATTGCGACCATGATCACCCAAAGTGCTCTCAAAGGTATAATACACATCCTGAATGAGCTAAAGTGAGATTGTTGGCAAAGGTCAAGGTCAGGTCACAAAGGTCACTATGCTTAAAATGTCTACTAAAGTCATGCAACATATGTTTTATGGGGTATTTCACACGTAAAATTCCATAGTGATAGTCATTTTACCACCTGACTTCATTTAAGTGAAGTTGGTGTCAAGCTCAGGTCAAGGTTAGGTCACATAAGGCCAAAACTCGAAATTGACAAATATAAGTATTAAAGGCATGTTTCTGGACCATTTTTACCTCAGAAATGCAGCGGCGACGTTAATTTGTTCGTAGCTGGTCATTAAAAACTTACGTCAATGAGTTACCCATACTTTAGAAGCCATAAGTCAGTAAACAATGGTGATATTGTTTTGAAATTTGGTTTGGAAATTGCCCATATGTGGTTCTATAACATATATTCAGTTTTTCATATTCTTGAAAAGTTAAATTTTTATGGGAGTTTTTTTTTCTCGCTATATCTCGAAAAACATTTAGACGAAATTTGTAATTTTTGCACAGAAGACGTACAATGTATGTAGGAGAAGGTACCTGAAGTTTCACGTTGATTGCTCTATTGGTTTTTTAGCTGTTGCGAAAGTTCGTCAGGGGGACGTTAAACGCCCCCCCCCCCCGCAATCAATGGCGGGTTAAACAATGTACAAACAAATAATCAGCTGTCTATACATTAACGAATACAAACTTGCAAGCTCGACATAGAGCACACATGCTATGAGATCTAAGTTAACCATCAAACTATCAACGTAAGACGTCACTTGCGATCTAATGACTTCTGCTTTGTTGTTAAGGTCTGTTTTGGTCATGGTGTGCGACTCCCGCGCGAATACTATCCTTTGTAGGAAAACAAAGCATGCGGGATTTAAAGCATTTGCCGAGGCAATGGCACGAAGCCGGCACACGGGCTCATGATCCGAGATGAATACCGGTCTGCACCATAACTTTTCAACACGCGCACACTGAGAACATGAGGATTAGAAGTTTCAAATCCCTATTTCCCAGTGTATGGAGAGTTAATATCCAGATAATTTATTTCGGATACAAATAAAATTCGGACTTGCACTGCCAGACAAACATAAAAACCGTGATCACGAAACTTTGCCCAATGACCTTGAAACTGGCTTTTCTTCAACATATTTATCTGCGGAAAGCAATCTAGTGACAAATATAATGTTATAATAATATGTTCTACGCTGAATTCAGCAAGGGAAGGAAATACGTAACAGGAGCGTATGCGGGGAGCTCTCTTCTTTGCCAACAATTCACCGCACAAAGACATTTAGCGTTCGGCGTCGAGCCCGATCCTTATTTCCAAGTGTACGATTTTAACACACCGCTTCGTCGTTTGAACCATTAACAAAAACACCTACGTCTGAATGTCTGATGGTTCTGTGGCGCAGGCGGTATATCGTCCCATGTTTCCTGGCCGCTTTCACCCCTAATCCAGAGAGACTTTCTGCCTGCCAGCTGCCAGGGTGGTATCATTTGTCACCTGCTAATGGTAATTACCGGCTGTAATTACTCTGGAATGTGTCTGGCGATATGAAACACCAGCCGCGGTGCGATCACGGGACGGTTATTATGATGTTGCTATACTCTAGTTGGTTGAGTCACAGTGTCACAACGCGTCATGGAAGCGTGTCAACTGGTACAGGCAGGTCTGTCATGGAAGCGTGTCAACTGGTACAGGCAGGTCCGTCATGGAAGCGTGTCAACTGGTACAGGCAGGTCTGTCATGGAAGCGTGTCAACTGGTACAGGCAGGTCTGTCATGGAAGCGTGTCAACTGGTACAGGCAGGTCTGTCATGGAAGCGTGTCAACTGGTACAGGCAGGTCTGTCATGGAAGCGTGTCAACTGGTACAGGCAGGTCTGTCATGGAAGCGTGTCAACTGGTACAGGCAGATCTGTCATGGAAGCGTGTCAACTGGTACAGGCAGGTCTGTCATGGAAGCGTGTCAACTGGTACAGGCAGGTCTGTCATGGAAGCGTGTCAACTGGTACAGGCAGGTCTGTCATGGAAGCGTGTCAACTGGTACAGGCAGGTCTGTCATGGAAGCGTGTCAACTGGTACAGGCAGGTCTGTCATGGAAGCGTGTCAACTGGTACAGGCAGATCTGTCATGGAAGCGTGTCAACTGGTACAGGCAGATCTGTCATGGAAGCGTGTCATCTGGTACAGGCAGATCTGTCATGGAAGCGTGTCATCTGGTACAGGCAGGTCTGGCATGGAAGCGTGTCAACTGGTACAGGCAGGTCTGTCATGGAAGCGTGTCAACTGGTACAGGCAGGTCTGTCATGGAAGCGTGTCAACTGGTACAGGCAGGTCTGTCATGGAAGCGTGTCAACTGGTACAGGCAGATCTGTCATGGAAGCGTGTAAACTGGTACAGGCAGGTCTGTCATGGAAGCGTGTCATCTGGTACAGGCAGGTCTGTCATGGAAGCGTGTCAACTGGTACAGGCAGATCTGTCAGGGAAGCGTGTCAACTGGTACAGGCAGATCTGTCATGGAAGCGTGTCAACTGGTACTGGCAGGTCTGTCATGGAAGCGTGTCAACTGGTGCAGGCAGGTCTGGCATGGAAGCGTGTCAACTGGTACTGGCAGGTCTGTCATGGAAGCGTGTCAACTGGTACTGGCAGGTCTGTCATGGAAGCGTGTCAACTGGTACAGGCAGGTCTGTCATGGAAGCGTGTCAACTGGTACAGGCAGGTCTGTCATGGAAGCGTGTCAACTGGTACAGGCAGGTCTGTCATGGAAGCGTGTCATCTGGTGCAGGCAGGTCTGTCATGGAAGCGTGTCAACTGGTACAGGCAGATCTGTCATGGAAGCGTGTCAACTGGTACAGGCAGGTCTGTCATGGAAGCGTGTCAACTGGTACAGGCAGATCTGTCATGGAAGCGTGTCAACTGGTACAGGCAGATCTGTCATGGAAGCGTGTCAACTGGTACAGGCAGGTCCGTCATGGAAGCGTGTCAACTGGTACTGGCAGGTCTGTCATGGAAGCGTGTCAACTGGTACTGGCAGATCTGTCATGGAAGCGTGTCAACTGGTACAGGCAGGTCTGTCATGGAAGCGTGTCAACTGGTACAGGCAGGTCCGTCATGGAAGCGTGTCAACTGGTACAGGCAGGTCCGTCATGGAAGCGTGTCAACTGGTACTGGCAGGTCTATCATGGAAGTGTGTCAACTGGTACAGGCAGGTATGTCATGGAAGCGTGTCAACTGGTACTGGCAGGTCTGTCATGGAAGCGTGTCAACTGGTACAGGCAGGTCTGTCGTGGAAGCGTGTCAACTGGTACAGGCAGGTCTGTCATGGAAGCGTGTCAACTGGTACAGGCAGGTCTGTCATGGAAGCGTGTCAACTGGTACAGGCAGGTCTGTCATGGAAGCGTGTCAACTGGTACTGGCAGGTCTGTCATGGAAGCGTGTCAACTGGTACAGGCAGATCTGTCATGGAAGCGTGTCAACTGGTACTGGCAGGTCTGTCATGGAAGCGTGTCAACTGGTACAGGCAGGTATGTCATGGAAGCGTGTCAACTGGTACAGGCAGGTCTGTCATGGAAGCGTGTCAACTGGTACTGGCAGGTCTGTCATGGAAGCGTGTCAACTGGTACTGGCAGGTCTGTCATGGAAGCGTGTCAACTGGTACAGGCAGGTCTGTCATGGAAGCGTGTCAACTGGTACAGGCAGGTCTGTCATGGAAGCGTGTCAACTGGTACTGGCAGGTCTGTCATGGAAGCGTGTCATCTGGTACAGGCAGGTCTGTCATGGAAGCGTGTCAACTGGTACAGGCAGATCTGTCATGGAAGCGTGTCAACTGGTACTGGCAGGTCTGTCATGGAAGCGTGTCAACTGGTACAGGCAGGTCTGTCATGGAAGCGTGTCTACTGGTACAGGCAGATCTGTCATGGAAGCGTGTCAACTGGTACTGGCAGGTCTGTCATGGAAGCGTGTCAACTGGTACAGGCAGGTCTGTCATGGAAGCGTGTCAACTGGTACAGGCAGATCTGTCATGGAAGCGTGTCAACTGGTACTGGCAGGTCTGTCATGGAAGCGTGTCAACTGGTACAGGCAGGTCCGTCATGGAAGCGTGTCAACTGGTACTGGCAGGTCTGTCATGGAAGCGTGTCAACTGGTACAGGCAGGTCTGGCATGGAAGCGTGTCAACTGGTACAGGCAGATCTGTCATGGAAGCGTGTCAACTGGTACAGGCAGGTCCGTCATGGAAGCGTGTCAACTGGTACTGGCAGGTCTGTCATGGAAGCGTGTCAACTGGTACTGGCAGATCTGTCATGGAAGCGTGTCAACTGGTACAGGCAGGTCTGTCATAGAAGCGTGTCAACTGGTACAGGCAGATCTGTCATGGAAGCGTGTCAACTGGTACAGGCAGATCTGTCATGGAAGCGTGTCAACTGGTACAGGCAGGTCCGTCATGGAAGCGTGTCAACTGGTACTGGCAGGTCTGTCATGGAAGCGTGTCAACTGGTACAGGCAGGTCTGGCATGGAAGCGTGTCAACTGGTACAGGCAGATCTGTCATGGAAGCGTGTCAACTGGTACAGGCA
>JAXIVJ010005399.1:70000-74326 GCA_036785665.1 Chirona hameri | reverse complement strand
TGTAGTGTGTGTGTGTGTGTGTAGTAACTGAGGCGTGTAGTATTGTAGTGTAGTGTGTGTGTGTGTGTGTGTGTGTGTGTGTGTAGTAACTGAGGCGTGTAGTAGTGTAGTGTAGTGTGTGGTGTGTGTGTAGTAACTGAGGCGTGTAGTAGTGTAGGGTAGTGTAGTGTGTGTGTGTGTGTGTGTGTGTGTGTGTGTGTGTGTGTGTGTGTGTGTGTGTGTGTGTGTGTGTGTGTGTGTGTGTGTGTGTGTGTGTGTGTGTGTAGTAACTGAGACGTGTAGAAGTGTAGTGTAGTGTGTGTGTGTGTGTGTGTTGTACCTGAGGCGTGTAGTAGTGTAGTGTATTGTGTATTTGTGTGTGTAGTAACTGAGGCGTCTAGTAGTGTAGTGTATTGCAGTGTGTGTGTGTAGTAACTGAAGCGTGTAGTATTGTAGTGTAGTGTGTTTGTGTGTGTAGTACCTGAGGCGTGTAGTATTGTAGTGTAGTGTGTGTGTGTGTGTGTGTGTGTGTGTGTGTGTGTGTGTGTGTGTGTGTGTGTGTGTGTGTGTGTGTGTGTGTGTGTGTGTGTGTGTGTGTGTGTGTGTGTGTGTGTGTGTGTGTGTGTGTGTGTGTGTGTGTGTGTGTGTGTGTGTGTGTGTGTGTGTGTGTGTGTGTGTGTGTGTGTGTGTGTGTGTGTGTGTGTGTGTGTGTGTTGTGTGTGTGTGTGTGTGTGTGTGTGTGTTGTGTGTGTGTGTGTGTGTGTGTGTGTGTGTGTGTGTGTGTGTGTGTGTGGTGTGTGTGTGTGTGTGTGTGTGTGTGTGTGTGTGTGTGTGTGTGTGTGTGTGTGTGTGTGTGTGTGTGTGTGTGTGTGTGTGTGTGTGTGTGTGTGTGTGTGTGTGTGTGTGTGTGTGTGTGTGTTGTGTGTGTGTGTGTGGTGTGTGTGTGTGTGTGTGTGTGTGTGTGTGTGTGTGTGTGTGTGTGTGTGTGTGTGTGTGTGTGTGTGTGTGTGTGTGTGTGTGTGTGTGTGTGTGTGTGTGTGTGTGTGTGTGTGTGTGTGTGTGTGTGTGTGTGTGTGTGTGTGTGTGTGTGTGTGTAGTAACTGAGGCGTGTAGTATTGTAGTGTAGTGTAGTGTGTGTGTAGTAACTGAGGCGTGTATTAGTGTAGTGTAGTGTAGTGTGTGTGTGTGTGTGTGTATTAACTGAGGCGTGTAGTAGTGTAGTGTATTGTGTGTTTGTGTGTGTGTAGTAACTGAGGCGTGTAGTGTAGTAGTGTAGTGTGTGTGTGTGTGTGTGTGTGTGTGTGTGTGTGTGTGTGTGTGTGTGTGTGTGTGTGTGTGTGTGTGTGTGTGTGTGTGTGTGTGTGTGTGTGTGTGTGTGTGTGTGTGTGTGTGTGTGTGTGTGTGTGTGTGTGTGTGTGTGTGTGTGTGTGTGTGTGTGTGTGTGTGTGTGTGTGTGTGTGTGTGTGTGTGTGTGTGTGTGTGTGTGTGTGTGTGTGTGTGTGTGTGTGTGTGTGTGTGTGTGTGTGTGTGTGTGTGTGTGTGTGTGTGTGTGTGTGTGTGTGTGTGTGTGTGTGTGTGTGTGTGTGTGTGTGTGTGTGTGTGTGTGTGTGTGTGTGTGTGTGTGTGTGTGTGTGTGTGTGTGTGTGTGTGTGTGTGTGTGTGTGTGTGTGTGTGTGTGTGTGTGTGTGTGTGTGTGTGTGTGTGTGTGTGTGTGTGTGTGTGTGTGTGTGTGTGTGTGTGTGTGTGTGTGTGTGTGTGTGTGTGTGTGTGTGTGTGTGTGTGTGTGTGTGTGTGTGTGTGTGTGTGTGTGTGTGTGTGTGTGTGTGTGTGTGTGTGTGTGTGTGTGTGTGTGTGTGTGTGTGTGTGTGTGTGTGTGTGTGTGTGTGTGTGTGTGTGTGTGTGTGTGTGTGTGTGTGTGTGTGTGTGTGTGTGTGTGTGTGTGTGTGTGTGTGTGTGTGTGTGTGTGTGTGTGTGTGTGTGTGTGTGTGTGTGTGTGTGTGTGTGTGTGTGTGTGTGTGTGTGTGTGTGTGTGTGTGTGTGTGTGTGTGTGTGTGTGTGTGTGTGTGTGTGTGTGTGTGTGTGTGTGTGTGTGTGTGTGTGTGTGTGTGTGTGTGTGTGTGTGTGTGTGTGTGTGTGTGTGTGTGTGTGTGTGTGTGTGTGTGTGTGTGTGTGTGTGTGTGTGTGTGTGTGTGTGTGTGTGTGTGTGTGTGTGTGTGTGTGTGTGTGTGTGTGTGTGTGTGTGTGTGTGTGTGTGTGTGTGTGTGTGTGTGTGTGTGTGTGTGTGTGTGTGTGTGTGTGTGTGTGTGTGTGTGTGTGTGTGTGTGTGTGTGTGTGTGTGTGTGTGTGTGTGTGTGTGTGTGTGTGTGTGTGTGTGTGTGTGTGTGTGTGTGTGTGTGTGTGTGTGTGTGTGTGTGTGTGTGTGTGTGTGTGTGTGTGTGTGTGTGTGTGTGTGTGTGTGTGTGTGTGTGTGTGTGTGTGTGTGTGTGTGTGTGTGTGTGTGTGTGTGTGTGTGTGTGTGTGTGTGTGTGTGTGTGTGTGTGTGTGTGTGTGTGTGTGTGTGTGTGTGTGTGTGTGTGTGTGTGTGTGTGTGTGTGTGTGTGTGTGTGTGTGTGTGTGTGTGTGTGTGTGTGTGTGTGTGTGTGTGTGTGTGTGTGTGTGTGTGTGTGTGTGTGTGTGTGTGTGTGTGTGTGTGTGTGTGTGTGTGTGTGTGTGTGTGTGTGTGTGTGTGTGTGTGTGTGTGTGTGTGTGTGTGTGTGTGTGTGTGTGTGTGTGTGTGTGTGTGTGTGTGTGTGTTGTGTGTGTGTGTGTGTGTGTGTGTGTGTGTGTGTGTGTGTGTGTGTGTGTGTGTGTGTGTGTGTGTGTGTGGTGTGTGTGTGTGTGTGTGTGTGTGTGTGTGTGTGTGTGTGTGTGTGTGTGTGTGTGTGTGTGTGTGTGTGTGTGTGTGTGTGTGTGTGTGTGTGTGTGTGTGTGTGTGTGTGTGTGGTGTGTGTGTGTGTGTGTGTGTGTGTGTGTGTGTGTGTGTGTGTGTGTGTGTGTGTGTGTGTGTGTGTGTGTGTGTGTGTGTGTGTGTGTGTGTGTGTGTGTGTGTGTGTGTGTGTGTGTGTGTGTGTGTGTGTGTGTGTGTGTGTGTGTGTGTGTGTGTGTGTGTGTGTGTGTGTGTGTGTGTGTGTGTGTGTGTGTGTGTGTGTGTGTGTGTGTGTGTGTGTGTGTGTGTGTGTGTGTGTGTGTGTGTGTGTGTGTGTGTGTGTGTGTGTGTGTGTGTGTGTGTGTGTGTGTGTGTGTGTGTGTGTGTGTGTGTGTGTGTGTGTGTGTGTGTGTGTGTGTGTGTGTGTGTGTGTGTGTGTGTGTGTGTGTGTGTGTGTGTGTGTGTGTGTGTGTGTGTGTGTGTGTGTGTGTGTGTGTGTGTGTGTGTGTGTGTGTGTGTGTGTGTGTGTGTTGTGTGTGTGTGTGTGTGTGTGTGTGTGTGTGTGTGTGTGTGTGTGTGTGTGTGTGTGTGTGTGTGTGTGTGTGTGTGTGTGTGTGTGTGTGTGTGGTGTGTGTGTGTGTGTGTGTGTGTGTGTGTGTGTGTGTGTGTGTGTGTGTGTGTGTGTGTGTGTGTGTGTGTGTGTGTGTGTGTGTGTGTGTGTGTGTGTGTGTGTGTGTGTGTGTGTGTGTGTGTGTGTGTGTGTGTGTGTGTGTGTGTGTGTGTGTGTGTGTGTGTGTGTGTGTGTGTGTGTGTGTGTGTGTGTGTGTGTGTGTGTGGTGTGTGTGTGTGTGTGTGTGTGTGTGTGTGTGTGTGTGTGTGTGTGTGTGTGTGTGTGTGTGTGTGTGTGTGTGTGTGTGTGTGTGTGTGTGTGTGTGTGTGTGTGTGTGTGTGTGTGTGTGTGTGTGTGTGTGTGTGTGTGTGTGTGTGTGTGTTGTGTGTGTGTGTGTGTGTGTGTGTGTGTGTGTGTGTGTGTGTGTGTGTGTGTGTGTGTGTGTGTGTGTGTGTGTGTGTGTGTGTGTGTGTGTGTGTGTGTGTGTGTGTGTGTGTGTGTGTGTGTGTGTGTGTGTGTGTGTGTGTGTGTGTGTGTGTGTGTGTGTGTGTGTGTGTGTGTGTGTGTGTGTGTGTGTGTGTGTGTGTGTGTGTGTGTGTGTGTGTGTGTGTGTGTGTGTGTGTGTGTGTGTGTGTGTGTGTGTGTGTGTGTGTGTGTGTGTGTGTGTGTGTGTGTGTGTGTGTGTGTGTGTGTGTGTGTGTGTGTGTGTGTGTGTGTGTGTGTGTGTGTGTGTGTGTGTGTGTGTGTGTGTGTGTGTGTGTGTGTGTGTGTGTGTGTGTGTGTGTGTGTGTGTGTGTGTGTGTGTGTGTGTGTGTGTGTGTGTGTGTGTGTG
>JAXIVJ010005398.1:7500-74328 GCA_036785665.1 Chirona hameri | reverse complement strand
TGCTCAACTGTTTTCAAACTGCTATGTAACGGGGCTACTGTCGTGTGGTTTTGGTAACCATACGATGCATTCTGTCGCATTATCGTCAAGGAAGCACATTTCGGTTTGATAATAGTTGATCAGGTTGTTGCATCAAGGGCCGGCACAATGTGATGTATGATACTGTTAACTGTTTCCTGCACTGCGATACGAAAATAAATGTAGAAAGCATTACACTGTCTGCGAAATCAAATCATGCCGGAATATCAAACGGAAGACTTCGTAAGCAGTGTCCTAAGTATGGTCTGTACTCTTAACACCAATTTCATCGAGATCGAGATACCCGGCGGACCTTGCTATATATGTATGTATGACCGTCCGTATTTCGTAAGATACGCAAATCCAAGATCAAAAACATTGGTTCGTGATCAGCGCATCGGATATGGTTTGTGTACCAATTTTCAGCGAAATCGACATCCCGGCGGACCTTCGTATGTATGTATGAACGTCCGTATTTCGTATGATACGAAAAATCCCAGACCCAAAACAATGGATTCGTGATCAGCGTATCGGATATCGTCTGTGCACCAATTTTCAGCGAAATCGAAATACCCCGGCGGACCTTCGTATGTATGTATGACCGTCCGTATTTCGTAATATACGAAACAATCCCAGATCAAAACATTGGATTTGTAATCAGGGTATCGGACATGGTCAGTGTATCAATTTTCAGCGAAATCGAGATGCCTCAAATATCAAACTGCAGTTTGATATAAATCTGCTCCTAGTTTGACGGTGGTGTACGAAGACTCATAAGTTTCAATGGTTGGTTTGTTTTGTATTCAAAGCGCCAGAATTGTCTCGAAAAAATTGTGCCATATTTTGGCAGCGTAATGGATTTATGCACAGCTCTCTAGAGCTCAATATGACGTCATCATCCCAAATTTAAACAACTTAATTTTTCTCAAGTTAAGTGTCGTTTCGAGAAAACAAACATGACATCGTTTTCAGCAGCACTTACTTCATATTTTCTGGTACAACCGGCGTATATTTGACAACTTTCAGAAAGGTGGCAATGTCCCTTTAACCCGCGCCTCTAGCAGAACGCACTGGGGGCAGATTCCTCCCCCCCCCCTCGCTGCCCCACCATTTAACATGCTAAAAAGTTAAGCATGTTAACTTTTTTACACACACAATAAAGGTGGTAAGTTTTTAGCATTTAGCAGCCATTTCACAGCCTGACCCCATATAATGGCCCTAGGTCAAGGTCAGGTCACAATAATGACAACATTTGAAATTTATTATCTAAATAAAAAGGGTATGTTGCTAGACCAACTTTATCTCAGGAATACAGTGATGGCATTTATTTGTCTGTATCTGGCCACTAAACTAAATAAATAAACGTAACTTAAAAAATGACGTCATTAGTTACTTATACTTAAGAAGCCATAAGTCAGTCAAAAATAAAGATTTGCTTTGAACTTTGGTTTGGGTATCTTTCATACTTGGTTCTCTAATATATTCTTCCGTTGTTTAATATCCCCAGTATTCACCCATTGTTTTCATATCCCCCTGATATGCCATCTTACGTGCTGTCTCTTTTTGTTGTACTGTATTGCCACTGTACCCCTATTATTATGATACCTGACTTCTTAATTATCTATGTCACTAATGCTGCGAGGAATCGTGACGGTCATGTGTGGAATGTATCGTAGATGACTTCAATCAGTTCCGAGTGGCTTGTGTCCCGATCATCCGGTGTCGAGGTCATGTTCTGTCCCGATCATCCGGTGTCGAGGTCATGTTCTGTCCCGATCATCCGGTGTCGAGGTCATGTTCTGTCCCGATCATCCGGTGTCGAGGTCATGTTCTGTCCCGATCATCCGGTGTCGAGGTCATTTTCTGTCCCGATCATCCGGTGTCGAGGTCATGTTCTGTCCCGATCATCCGGTGTCGAGGTCATGTTCTGTCCCGATCATCCGGTGTCGAGGTCATGTTCTGTCCCGATCATCCGGTGTCGAAGTCATGTTCTGTCCTGAACATCCGGTGTCGAGGTCATGTTCTGTCCCGATCATCCGGTGTCGAGGTCATGTTCTGTCCCAATCATCCGGTGTCGAGGTCATGTTGAGGTGCGGCAGCGCCCACCGCCCTGAACTTTAGCTCCCTTCTCGGCGTGATCGTCGCATGATCAGAGGTGCACGTGAGACGCCAATGGACAGTTGCGTCAACCGATATTGACCACCCGCGTGGCTGGGGCTTCCGAGACGTAAACACACTATATGGGTGTGGCTGGGCTGCGTAGACAGAGGGCTCACTACCACCAATGTTGATTGCAATGTTGAATGTGTATACAGAAGACTACTTCGACAATGATAATTAAAAAATATAAAACTAAATATGAGAATTAGAGATAAAGCACCGGGGAACCGCAGGCTCGCTTCCCAGCTTTAGGAAAATTCTGAACTACGTTCCCGAAGCACCCGCCAGGATGCTGATTTGACACTCCCGCGCGTGAGAACTGCTACCGGAGAGCGTCGCCTTTTATATAGTATAGTACAGCGCTATAGCACCCTTCCTCTGGACCTGCGTGAGATGTCTTTGGCACCTTTTAAACGTAAACTCAGGGATGTTTTAAATTATATGTAATGTGTGATGTGTATGTTCGTGTCCGCCGTGTGTGTGAGAACAATGAACATGTGTTTAGTCTTGTGTGTGCATGCCATCTCAGTGGTGTTTTTAACCCGGCATGGACTGGGGTCTCAGCCAAACGCTATTGACTGGGGGGGGGGGGGGGGGCGGGGGTGTTAAACGGGTGCCGGACGAAAAGCCGAATGGCAAAAAGTAAACGGATGTTAAGTAAAGGGACATTTAGTCAATAGTCAAAAGTCAAAAGTCCTAAAAGTCGGCGGGTAAAAAGTCGACGTGGAAAAAAGTAAACGGTGAAAAAGTAAAACGGATAAAAAGTCAATTGAAGAAAAGTCAACAGGGTAAAAAGTCAACTGTCAAAAAATTGACATGGAAGAAAGTCGACGGAACAAAAATCAAAAGGATAAAACGACAAATGACAAAAAGTCAACAGGGTAAAAAGTCAACAGACGAAAAGGCAAAAGGGTAAAAAGTCAAAAGATTAAAAGTAAACGAAAGGAAAGTAAAGGGGTAAAAAGTCGACGTCGCTAAAAGTCAAAAGACGAAAAGTCGAAATGACAAAAAGTCGAAAGATAAAAAGTCGAAATGGTAAAAAGTCAACGTCGCTAAAAGTCAAAAGATGAAAAGTAGAAATGGTAAAAAGTCAATGTCACTAAAAGTCGAAAGATGAAAAGTAAAAAATGTAAAAAGTCGAGATGGAAAAAAAACGTAAAAAGTAAAACAGCGAGAAGTCGACGTCGATAAAAGTCGAAAGATGAAGAGTAAAAAGGTAAAAAGTCGAAATGGCAAAAAGTCAATGACGATAATCAGTTCATTTGGCCCATTTAATTTTTTCTCTTGACGTCTAGTTCATTCAATTCTTTTCTTTGGACTATCCGACTATTAACGCGGAAGTCGCGTGTTATATTTCCACAACGTATGTACATATATACCTATTACCTACTTACAGTTTAAAAGAATTGAGATTAGTCGACTTATGTTTTGGTTAGTTGATTGTGGTGTGACCCATGTATTAACGTGTTTAAACATTGGTAAAAAATAAGTACTTCATGTCTTATGTATTTATGGAGATATGTTATATATGGTTAAAATTATAACTGAAGATCAGACTCAGCAGTGCCGCATCCAACGGTACCTATCCCTAAGCAAGTTGTCAACGTTTCTTTGTTGGTTGAACTCTTCAAAGTTTCCTTCCATAGGCAATGCTTCAACAATACATTGATACTTTGACTCCCCACTTTGATCGTAATATGTAAGTTCTCGTAATAAACGATAACGTTACCGAGGGCCTGCAAATTCAAATTGTCTTGTATTATCTCCTGTTCAATAGTTATACACAAAATAAAATATGGCAATTGCCATACCTTAAAGGGAATGTTTTACCTTTCTGAAATTTGTCAAATATACGCTGGTTATAGTCAAAAATATGAAGTAAGTGCTGCTGAAAACGATGGTGATATTTTTTATCTCGAAAAGTCACTTAGCTTTATACAAATTAGGATTTTAAATTTGGGATGATGACGTCATTATTGAGCTATAGACCACCGCTGAGTGGCTGACAAAGTGGGATTGGCTGAAAAAGTGGTTGTCAGCCAATCAGCGGCGGCACTAGCCTAGACCCCATTTTCCAAATGGGAAATTAAATTGCTTAAAAACGGCTAAGTTTTGGAGAAAATGACTTTAGTATTTTCGACATTTCAATAACGGTAAAAGATAATGGCTATCTCAGTTCAAAACCAATACAAAGGTGAAACATTCCCTTTAACCCCGCGACTGGAGGGGGGCTATTTCCCCCCCCCCCCGTTATTTCGCAATAACTCCTACACCAACACCAGTGTTGTCACTAAACTTGCAGTACCTTCTCTCACATCAAATCTACACATGTTGGCCAAAGGAAAAAGATGAGGTTATGATAGGTCAACCGGGAGTGACGTCAGAGTGACGTCATGTTCTTCGGTTTTTGTTGACAAATAACAGTTTGCGGAAAACGCTGTCAAAGGTACAATATTTGAGATAAATGCAATTGTCTTAAATCAAATTACTGACAACCGACCAAGCTATCAAACTGCTATCTCGGATTTTATAGTTTTTTTTATTCAAAATTTTGAGAAATCCCAATACATTTTGTTTTGTTTTTACAAAATTTTCAACAGAAAATCAGAATTATCCAAAACCGGAATATATGTGATCCAGACGTGTTCGGTGAAGATGTGTACCAAATTTGAAGTCGATATCTTCAAAAATGACTGACTTATGACCTTTAAATGACACAACTCGACCACCTCTCACAGCATTACTATGCATAAAAAAAATGAATTTTCGTTTTTACTTTTTACTTCTATTTATATGGAAAAAACAATGTTCTAAGGTCATTTTTCGCGTTCTAGACGACGAAAAACAAACCCATAAACATGTGTTACAACGCCTAATGACCATAATCTGCAGTTTGACCAAGTGACCTCGGATGACCTTGACCTGACCCAAGGTCATACACAGCTTAGTATGGTACTTAGAAGTGGCAGACACACGAATCATACCGATTTATCGACTGCTTATGCGTTTAATATCGCAATTTTGCGCGACAATTCCATCCATCGAGACCTTTTGACACGGTCAAACATTTTGTACTTGACCTGACCTGATGACGTCATCGGTGACGCTGATGTCAACAATATTATGTTTCCTTCGATAAATTTTCCAGAGCTATCGAATACCGTTTGAATTTTTACAATCGGTCCAGTAGTTCCGGAGATCCGAGGGAGGGGGGGCAAAAAATAGCCCCCCCCCCCCCCCAGTAAGTCGCGTTATGGAATATACCCCAGTAACTCGCGGGTTAACCATGGCTTCGATTCCACTTTTGCGTGAGACAAACTTCAGTCAAGATGTGTATTGATGCAGTCCCTGAGTCATGTATCAATGAAAACATGTGTCATGAACAACTATGGCATCAGAAGGTATTTTGCCGACCATGGCAAAACATCCTCCCAAACCCAAGCAAACAGACAGACTCGGTCGGTCACATGAACGCCGATTGGCTGAAATCTGATCTGCAGGTGCTCCAATCCCCCTATGACGAGGATTACCATAAGGCTCTAGTAACGTTTCCATGAACCGGATCGGCCTGACCTTACATGGTGGCTGGGGAGGGGGTTAACATTTTACTGATGCGACCTTTATGCTATGCTAGTGACTTATATCTACTTGACTTTTATTTTTTGACGTTTGGCGTGTTTACTTTTTGCCACGTTGACCTTTTACTCATTCGACCTTTTGCGATTGACTTTATCGATTCAACTTGTTACGATTTGACTTTTTGCGCGTTGACTTTTTGCCACGTCGACTTTTTCCGGTTGACTTTTAGCTATGCGACTTTTTACAATTTGACTTTTGGCGTGTTTACTTTTTGCCATGTTGACTTTTTACCTTTTCGACTTTTTTCCTTTTCGACTTTTTGCCTTTTCGACTTTTCACCTTTCGACTTTTTATCTTTCAACTTTTTATCTTCCGACTTTTGATCTTTCGACTTTTTATCTTTCGACTTTTATCTATACGACTTTCTACTATTCGACTTTTAGCGTGTTGACTTTTTGCCATGTTGACTTTTTACCTTTTCGACTTAGTATCTTTCGACTTTTATCCATACGACTTTTTACTATTCGACTTTTAGCGTGTTGACTTTTTGCCATGTCGACTTTTTACCTTTTCGACTTTTTATCATTCGACTTGTATCTATACGACGTTTTACTATTCGACTTTTAGCGTGTTTTCTTTCTGCCATGTTGATTTTTTACCTTTTCGACCTTTTATCTTTCGACTTTTAGCGATGTCGACTTTTTACCCCTTGACTTTTCGTCCCTTGACTTTCCATCCGTTTACTTTTTATCTTGTGACTGTTTACCCTGGAATCGCGTTAAACGCCCCCTGGTTATCTTCCGAACCAATAATTGTAACGAGACGCGCAAGGCGGCATTCGACATCTCTCAATGAGAAGAATCTAAATCATGCTAAAAAAAATCAAACTGAGGTCAAATGTCAGGTAACGGTCAGGTCAAAGATCAAAATTGCCGTATTTGAGTTTATGAGCCGTACTTTCCATCCAAAGCCTTCGATTACGACTATGATCACCCAAAATGCTGCCAAAGGTATGATACACATCCTGCATGAGCCAAAGTGAGATTGTTGGCGAAGGTCAAGGTCAAGGTCAGGTCACAAAAAGTCACTATGCTCAAAATATCTACGAAAGTCGTGCAACACTTGTTTTGAGTTATTTTCCACGTAGAATTCGATAGTGATAGTCATTTTACCACCTAACTTTATGTACGTGAAGTTAATGTCAAGTTTAGGTCAAGTTCCGGTCAATGAAGGTCAAATTTGTTAATTGATACATATAAATAGAAAAAGGTATGTTTCTAGATCAGTTTTGTCTCAGAAACACAGGGGTGCCATTGATTTGTCTGTATCTGGTCAAGGAAAGCCAAAAAACGCAATTTGTAAATATGACGTCATGAGTTACCAATACTTTATATGTCATAAGTCAGTCAACAATGGTTATATCATTCTGAAATTTGGTATGGTAATTTCCTATATGTGGTTCTCTGACATATATTCCGGCTTCTTGAATATCTTTGAGAAAAAATATTTGTTTGCCATTTTGCACTCAAAAAAAAACTTTTGTAATTTGTTTGGGTCAAAAATCAACATGTTCAAAAATTCCAGATAGCCATGCTGTAGCCCGTGCTATTTGCTAGCATTTGCCGTTTTTTGGATTGCATTTTTCTCAAAATATGGCATTTTTACAGTCTGTTACATTTTAGCTGGTTTTGGTGTAAAACTCGTGTGTAGTGACGTCACTAAATTCGCTATAACTAAAAAAAGATCGACGAAATTTTTTTTATTTTTTTCTTCTTCAGAACACGTAAACATGATTTTGAAGAAGGTACCCGAAGTTTCACGTTGATAGCATTATTGGTTTATGAGCTATTACGAAAATGAATCATGGCGGGCGTTAAACGCCCCCCCCCCCCCCCCCCCCAGTCAATGGCGGGTTAGCATGTCCTCACCTTTTAAAGGGAAGAGTTCACCTTTAACATGGGGTTTTGAACTTAGATAGCAGATTTGTAGAGCATATCGAACAATGGGTTGTGTGGAAAATTAGCTCCCTACGTTAAGTAATTTCGACACAGGACTGTGGGCCCCTTTTAGAAGAAGTTTAATTTCCCCGAAACTTGTTTCGGGTCCTCACAATGGTTGTTTCCGTTACAAGCAGCCTGCGTATATATGCCTAAAGTATGTCGTTATTGTGTGTAATAGTTTCCACATCCAACCATGACGTCATAATTGTCATGAAGTTTTTTATGGCCATGAAGGAGAAAAGAGGCCTGCTGCCGTTTTTATGCCCATTTTTCGACGGATATCCATCTATCGTCCAAACAAATGTCATATTCTTTTTTCAGCTCAAAACACGCCGTATAACCAGATTTCAAGACTTTTCCAAGGTGACCTATTCCCTTTAACCATGACGCGACACTCAGAATAGCCGTTTGTACTTTGTATGTATCGGAGTGTGTTTTAATTGTCAATACATACATACAAAGACATAATAAATGACACATTATTTCAACAAGAAGGCATGAAATATAATTTTGCCGATGCAAATTGACCTATTTTGAGTAAACTGCATGTATTTAATAAAATGCTGGTATCTGGAAATATCCCTTCCAGGTTCGATAATTCTTGTAGATCCGACAATAACAGTGCAACAAAAAGAGACAGCCATGTAAGTGGGCATATCTCGCAAGCAATCATCGAGTACGAAAGCAGGCGTACAATCTTGGCAGGCTGGCGAGATATGCCCACTTACATGGCCGGAAACAAACTAATCCGTGTTTAGCTAACCGTTTTAAAACAGTTTAAACTTCCCATGGAAATAGGATCAGTGTCAAAATCGAATGATTGGAATTTATTCTGCCAGCAATGTGAAGATTTCAATGACATGGCGATATGTTATTCCATAACAGAAACGTTATGGAAACATTCCCCAAGTGAAAGAAAGTACGTGCAAATACAGTTAAGCAGTGAGAGACACGAATAAAATGAGGTGGATAGAAGACTAGGGCCATTATCGATAAGAATGTATGCCTATGGCTTCATTTATCCTGTAGTCTTATCCCATCCTGGTGATACTTATGGCTCTGATATGTGTGGCATTTTAAGCTCAGTCGCCGGCGGCCCTCATTTACTCGCCAAAGTAACTCGCCAATTGGACAGCGGCATTTCATTTTTTTCTTCTTCTGAGCCTCTGATTTCCGGTTTTAGACACATAATAACGTTTTTGTAGACTTAGGGGAACGACATTCATTGCATCGGATATCAGTAATCACATGACTCCATCACATGACTCCATCACATGACTCCATCACATGACTCCATTCATAATATCACTTCCTCGCCAGACGATTGTAACTTTAGTGCAATAAATGCTACAAATGCATGTTCTCATTTCCTTGATGATTGGAAGTCAGTTGAGTTGTTCTCTTGACAGGTGAACTGTTTTCAATGGCACACGTTTGAGTAACTTCCACAGCCCTCTTATGTAGTTTCGTTAGCGATCGTACCCATCCAACTTCATTTAATCGGGCTGGCAAGGTGCAGGATGTTCAAAGTTCAAGTTGACGAGGGATCCCGCCCAACTCGTGTTAACATGGCTGGGATTATATAGCCCTTGGGATACATAACCCTTGGCTGGGATTATATAGCTGGGATTATATAAGTACTCTGGCTGGGATGGCCTGCGGTCGTTAACAGCGGCCGTTAGTCGGCAGGGGACGGGATATAACAGGGGATTGTCCAGACTTTGTGTTGCGACTAGGGGACGGGATATAACAGGGGACTGCCCAGGCTTTGTGTTGCGACTAGGGGACGGCATATAACAGGGGATTGTCCAGGCTTTGTGTTGCGGCCAGAGGACGGGATATAACAGGGGACTGCCCAGGCTTTGTGTTGCGGCCAGAGGACGGGATATAACAGGGGATTGCCCAGGCTTTGTGTTGCGGCCAAGGGACTGGATATAACAGGGGATTGCCCAGGCTTTGTGTTGCGACCAGGGGACGGGATATAACAGGGGACTGCCCAGGCTTTGTGTTGCGGCACGTAAAGCCTACGATTCTAAATTATGCCGGTGGGCAGGAATAGAGCGTTCGGATGGACGCCGTCAGAGTCCAAGCAACAGGACCTGCTGCCGTAAGAGTCCAAGCAACAGGGTCTGCTGCTGTCAGAGTACAGGCAACAGGGCCTGCTGCCGTCAGAGTACAGGCAACAGGGCCTGCTGCCGTCAGAGTCAAAGCAACAGGGCCTGCTGCCGTCAGAGTCCAAGCAACAGGGCCTGCTGCTGTCAGAGTACAGGCAACATGGCCTGCTGCTGTCAGAGTACAGGCAACAGGGCCTGCTGCCGTCAGAGTCCAAGCAACAGGGCCTGCTGCCGTCAGAGTACAGGCAACAGGGCCTGCTGCCGTCAGAGTCCAAGCAACAGGGCCTGCTGCTGTCAGAGTACAGGCAACAGGGCCTGCTTCCGTCAGAGTCCAAGCAACAGGGCCTGCTTAGCGAATGGCTCTGATCTCAGACACTGATTGAAACAAAAAGTTCAGACTAAATTTACGAAGGACTCATATAAAGCAGAGGATTGTCAGTAACAATAGGAGCATTTGTAATGTAAAGTAGGTGTATACGGTAGTTTTAAAGATGTAGACAAAAGGGGTAGGAAAAGAACACTAATGAATGAATGAATGAATGAATGAATGAAAGAAAGCAACGTATTTTGAAGTATATTACAATTATCGCTTTGCCTTTCTGGATTAGTAATGCTGCTGCTATGATTTTAATGAATGAATGAAAGAAAGCAACGTATTTTGAAGTATATTACAATTATCGCTTTGCCTTTCTGGATTAGTAATGCTGCTGCTATGATTTTAACTATTTCTTATGTATTCCGGAATCTGGATCATATTGGTGCTGTAGAGGCTCTGCTCTATGCAGTGGAAAAACACTGTCATGCAGCATACAGGGAATGTGCGAGAACTGTTATACGGAATGAAGTACAAGTTCGGGAAATGTAAGCAACCTACTGCTATACAGAATGCAGCAAAAGTTCGGGGAAGATGGGAAAACTGCCGCTGTGCGAAACACGGCAAATATTGCAACACTGAAACAAAGACAGGCTTGTCATTTCACTATTTTTTCAACGTAGGTTTGACATCTTCACCCAATCTCTCCCGTAGAGCTGAAGCAGGCCACTGTTGCCGTCTATTTGACACGTAGCAATGCAGGAAGGAATTTCTGGGTTGCCTACGCACCTACAGGGCCTGAATTCCAATAACAGCGCGACTCCGCTGCAGGCACCGCGGCGGGATGGCACGATGGACTTCCCGGTGACATTTACCCAGACGTCTGGCCCAATAATGGTCAGCAATGGGGCATGCCAGTGAACTATTATTGGCGAAGAGACTATGCTCGCAGCAGGTCAAAACTGAGAACAAATGGGTTCCCGACGGAATTGTAGCTGAGTTCACATGCATTGCTTTTAGTTGTTTGGTTATAAGCATGGTGACACAATTCCTTTTAACCCTCGCCCTGGTGAGGGGGGGGTCATTTTGACCACCCCACCCGCTGAGGTTTGTCGGGAATAACGTGAAAACGGCGGCGCGCAGTGTCCCCAAATTTGGCTCAGCTATTCGGGCATCGATTACCCACATTGTGTTTGACCTCAGATCATCTCAGGTCAGATCACCAGGTCTCGTCAAGTGACCTTACCTCCGAAAATGTTCGTGGTCGTGCCTAGGTCACAGTGTTTGTCAGAGAGATTTGAAACTTGTAGGATTTCATAAGGTCACAAGTACCAAAAATTCGTATATCTCATTTTGTATATCGTTAGCCTAAGATCAGGTCACTTTCCAGACCTCTCCCATTGTGTCAATGTGAAAATATACAAATGCTTCCTATTCAGAGAATATGCCTTAGATCAGGTAAATTCTTTCAGAATCAAGTTATTTTAGCTCATTATTGATGACACAGGTTAAATTGTTGCTCAGTGACCTATGCAGGGTCAGTTGAGGTCATCTGAGGTCACCAGCACTTTCTTTGCCAATAACTCGTGATATAATATAGTAATATAGATAGAGACGTGCGAATGACAACACTGTGTTTGTCTTCCTGGAGTCGCGTCGCCCCATATACAACATGGCCAACCTGGGTCACCAAATGACCTTGACCTGAGATTAAATTTTGAAGCTGACCTAACCCGGTCACCATTAACATGTTTCGAATCGTCCTGACGAGACAAACACGATGGTGTTAACATTAGTGTTCTATGTTTAACCAATACAAAGTTATTCAAGACACACTTTTGGAAGAAAATGCCATTGTGACCTTCTGTGACCTCTGGAGCTTAAACTATTGACCTAAGCTAAAATTTGAGGACATCTTGGCGATTGCATTTTATAAGAACGCTTTCGATTGCGTTTTCCCGTTCCTTTCTAGCTATCACAGTTCCCGAGATATTTGTGGGTCTCTGGAGCAAAGTCATGTACTTAGAAATGTTGACCTTCGATGACCTCTGGTGACATCAATATTGACCTGAGTCAAAAAATGACTGAAATAGTTTCGACATTATTTGTGTTTGGATTCCGGCTACACCCCATAGGATCCGAGTTAGAAGGGGCGTTTAGACGCCCCCCCCCCCCCCCCGCCACGGCGCAGGTGGCGCCGAGCACCGGCACGGCGCGGGTTGTAAGTCAATGGGGAAATATACAATCTATATTACTATTTGATAAGTGTCTGTCTGTCTGTCTGTCTGTCTGTCTGTCTGTCTGTCTGTCTGTCTGTCTGTCTGTCTGTCTGTCTGTCTGTCTGTCTGTCTGTCTGTCTGTCTGTCTGTCTGTCTGTCTGTCTGTCTGTCTGTCTGTCTGTCTGTCTGTCTGTCTGTCTGTCTGTCTGTCTGTCTGTCTGTCTGTCTGTCTGTCTGTCTGTCTGTCTGTCTGTCTGTCTGTCTGTCTGTCTGTCTGTCTGTCTGTCTGTCTGTCTGTCTGTCTGTCTGTCTGTCTGTCTGTCTGTCTGTCTGTCTGTCTGTCTGTCTGTCTGTCTGTCTGTCTGTCTGTCTGTCTGTCTGTCTGTCTGTCTGTCTGTCTGTCTGTCTGTCTGTCTGTCTGTCTGTCTGTCTGTCTGTCTGTCTGTCTGTCTGTCTGTCTGTCTGTCTGTCTGTCTGTCTGTCTGTCTGTCTGTCTGTCTGTCTGTCTGTCTGTCTGTCTGTCTGTCTGTCTGTCTGTCTGTCTGTCTGTCTGTCTGTCTGTCTGTCTGTCTGTCTGTCTGTCTGTCTGTCTGTCTGTCTGTCTGTCTGTCTGTCTGTCTGTCTGTCTGTCTGTCTGTCTGTCTGTCTGTCTGTCTGTCTGTCTGTCTGTCTGTCTGTCTGTCTGTCTGTCTGTCTGTCTGTCTGTCTGTCTGTCTGTCTGTCTGTCTGTCTGTCTGTCTGTCTGTCTGTCTGTCTGTCTGTCTGTCTGTCTGTCTGTCTGTCTGTCTGTCTGTCTGTCTGTCTGTCTGTCTGTCTGTCTGTCTGTCTGTCTGTCTGTCTGTCTGTCTGTCTGTCTGTCTGTCTGTCTGTCTGTCTGTCTGTCTGTCTGTCTGTCTGTCTGTCTGTCTGTCTGTCTGTCTGTCTGTCTGTCTGTCTGTCTGTCTGTCTGTCTGTCTGTCTGTCTGTCTGTCTGTCTGTCTGTCTGTCTGTCTGTCTGTCTGTCTGTCTGTCTGTCTGTCTGTCTGTCTGTCTGTCTGTCTGTCTGTCTGTCTGTCTGTCTGTCTGTCTGTCTGTCTGTCTGTCTGTCTGTCTGTCTGTCTGTCTGTCTGTATGTCTGTCTGTCTGTCTGTCTGTCTGTCTGTCTGTCTGTCTGTCTGTCTGTCTGTCTGTATGTCTGTCTGTCTGTCTGTCTGTCTGTCTGTCTGTCTGTCTGTCTGTCTGTCTGTCTGTCTGTCTGTCTGTCTGTCTGTCTGTCTGTCTGTCTGTCTGCCTGTCTGTCTGTCTGTCTGTCTGTCTGTCTGTCTGTCTGTCTGTCTGTCTGTCTGTCTGTCTGTCTGTCTGTCTGTCTGTCTGTCTGTCTGTCTGTCTGTCTGTCTGTCTGTCTGTCTGTCTGTCTGTCTGTCTGTCTGTCTGTCTGTCTGTCTGTCTGTCTGTCTGTCTGTCTGTCTGTCTGTCTGTCTGTCTGTCTGTCTGTCTGTCTGTCTGTCTGTCTGTCTGTCTGTCTGTCTGTCTGTCTGTCTGTCTGTCTGTCTGTCTGTCTGTCTGTCTGTCTGTCTGTCTGTCTGTCTGTCTGTCTGTCTGTCTGTCTGTCTGTCTGTCTGTCTGTCTGTCTGTCTGTCTGTCTGTCTGTCTGTCTGTCTGTCTGTCTGTCTGTCTGTCTGTCTGTCTGTCTGTCTGTCTGTCTGTCTGTCTGTCTGTCTGTCTGTCTGTCTGTCTGTCTGTCTGTCTGTCTGTCTGTCTGTCTGTCTGTCTGTCTGTCTGTCTGTCTGTCTGTCTGTCTGTCTGTCTGTCTGTCTGTCTGTCTGTCTGTCTGTCTGTCTGTCTGTCTGTCTGTCTGTCTGTCTGTCTGTCTGTCTGTCTGTCTGTCTGTCTGTCTGTCTGTCTGTCTGTCTGTCTGTCTGTCTGTCTGTCTGTCTGTCTGTCTGTCTGTCTGTCTGTCTGTCTGTCTGTCTGTCTGTCTGTCTGTCTGTCTGTCTGTCTGTCTGTCTGTCTGTCTGTCTGTCTGTCTGTCTGTCTGTCTGTATATCCGGCACCGCTCAGTTTATTCAGTTTAAAAGTCCCAGTTAATTCACGTGCTGAATTGGTGCGGATACCTCCATCCCGGAGATGCCAGCTAGCTATGCATAGGACATATGTGGGAGATGGAATAAGTCACCGACGCACCGGAGTTGGTGGGGTGGTGATCCCTTGACGAGTAATAGGTAATTATGTCCTATGCAGTTCCAGTTCCAGTCCAATTAATTAACGTGCTGAATTGGTGCGGATACCTCCATCCCGGAGATGCCAGCTAATCGTCCAGCAGAGCGGACGGGTTAGCACTAGTTGCTTCCTATTCAGAGAATATGCATTAGATCAGGCCAATTATTTCAGGATCATGTTATTGTAGCTCAATCTTGAGCTACTATAACATGATCCTGAAAGAATTGGCCTGATCTAATTCCAGCATCAACAATTCCAGCTGGGTCAAGCTGGAATTATTGCTCAGTGACCTCTGGAAAGTCAGCTGAGGTCATCTGAGGTCACCAGCACCTTTTTTACCAATAACTCTTGATATAATACAGATAGAGGTGTGTGAATGACACCACTGTATTTGTCTCGTTGAGTCGCATCGCCCCCATATGCAACATGACCTACCCGTGACACCAAATGACCTTGACCTGGGGTCAAATTTTGAAGATGACCTAATCCGGTCACCATTAATATGTTTCGACGAGACAAACAAGATGGTGTTAATAGTATTGCTTTATGGTCAACCAATATAAAGTTATTCACGAAAACCTTCTTGGAAGAAAATGTCATCGTGACCTTTGGTGACCTCTGGAGCCTAAACTATTGACCTGAGCTAAAAATTTGTGGACATCAATGGCAATTACATGTTTCATGAGCTTTCGATTGTCTTTTCCGCTTGTTCCTAGCTGTCCTAGTTCCCGAGATATTTGCGGGTTTCTGCAGCAAAGTCCTGTACTTGAAATTGTTTACCTTCGATGACCTCTCGCGACCTCATAATTGACCTGAGCGAAACAAAATCTTGGAATACCTTCAAATGTCCTTGCCGAGAGCTTTCGAACGCTTTGTTCCCCGTCTTTCTAGCCCTTTTAATTTTTTGGTTAGTGTGGAGTCATTTTGTCCCCCCCCCCCCCCCCACACACACACACACCAGGGAGAAGTTGTCGCACAGGCCCACCGGGGCGCGGGCTAAATATAACGAAACATACGGAAGCTACTGGTGTGGTTTCCTGCACCAGGCAGTGTGCTACTTTGAGCGCATAAATAGTATTCGCTGATGCAATAGAGCATTATTTATATAAACAAACTTAATTAAAATGGAGTCAACGCGTAGTAATAAGCTCTACAAATGCACCGAAGAGAACGCAATCCCCCACAGGTTTTGATATAAGCTATGTAGGTACTTGGGTGTCTTCAATTAAACCTCTGGCTGGAAAGTTCAACGGCGAGCGGGACTGCACGCGATGGGACGCATCATAATCCATTATATCAGTAATCAGCTGATAACTAGTTAAAACTGGAGCAGTATTAATGAACTCGAAGTTGTGTTTACTTGTGCTCACTGTACCACTGATCCTTGGAGCAACTTTTCTGAAGTGTTTACCCCGGGGTCATCTGAGGTCACAGATCCAGGTAGGTTCAAGCGAATCTCCGAAAACGGTCTAAGGGGCGACTCAGAATAAGTAACCGATTGAGCTGAAGCATACATGTCATGACGTCATAAGGGATTACAATTCAGCTATCTCAAAATTGTGTATGTTTGACCTAAGGTCTGGTAAATTTTAACTTCCCCATTATAAGTGAATGGAGAAATATGCAGCTGATTCCTGTTCAGAGGATACGCATTAGATCAGGCTAATTCTTTCCAGATAATGTTAGTTCAGGTCTTCTTTATGATCCAGTTAAAAGTATTCCTCTGTGCCCTGACAGGCCCAACACCAGCTGGGGTCATTTGAGGTCACCAGCACTACTTTTGACAGAATAAAGATTCACGACGTGAACATTGACGAGCTGTAGAACGGTCTGCGGCTTCCTCTTCCCCCTTAACCCGGCATTGACTGGGGTCTTGTCTCAGCGGAACGCCATTGACTGGGGGGGGGGGGGTAAGCGCCCCCTGGTTATCTTCCGAACCAATGATCGCAGCGAGACGCGCAAAGCGGCATTCGAAAGCTCTCAATGAGACGAAACTCAAGCATGCTCAAAAATGTAAAAGTGAGGTCAAATGTCAGGTTACAGTCAGGTGAAAGGTCAAAATCGGCGTATTTGAGTTTATGGGCCTTACTTTCCATCCAAAGCCGTCGTTTGCGACCAGTTTCTCCCAAAGTGCTGCCAAAGGTATGATACATATCCCGCATGAGCTAAAGTAAAATTGTTGGTCAAGGTCAAGGTCAGGTCACAAAAGACCACTATGCTCAAAATATCTACGAAAGTCATGCAGCACATGTTTCATGAGCTATTTTCCACGTATAATTCGATAGTGATAGTCATTTTACCGCCTGACTTCATTTACGTGAAGTAAATGTCAATTTCAGGTCAAGTTCAGGTCACAGAAGGTTAAACTTTTTAATTGTTAAATATAAACAAAAAGGCATGTTGCTAGGCCATCTTTGTCCGATAAATACAGTGGTGGCATTTATTTGTCTGTATCTAGTCAATAAAATCCAAAAAACGCAATTTGCAAAATATCACGTCATGAGTTACCCATACTTTAGATGTCATTTGTCAGTCAAAAATGAAGATATCAGTTCGAAATTGGGTATGGTAGTTGCCTAGGTATAGTTCTCTGACACATGTTCCGGTTTTCTGAATATTTTAGAACATTTTGATTTTGTGATAATTTTCCCAAAAAAAGTTTGTTTAGTTTTTAGGGGTCCAAAACTAAAATTGTCAAAAATCCGAGTAAGCCAGTTGGTAGCCGTTGCAATTTGCTATTTATTGACGTTTTTCATTGCATTTTGCTTCAAATGTGGCATTTCTACGGCCTGGCAAAGTTTAGCTGATTTTGATGTAAAATTCGTGTGTAGTGACGTCACTAAATTCCCTATAATTCGAGAAAAAAAAAATCGAATAAATTTCTTCATTTTTGCACACAAGACGTGAAAATGATTTATAAGAAGGTACCCGAAGTTTCACGTTGATAGCGCAATTAGTTTTTCAGCTATTGCGAAAATTCAACAGGGCGCGTTAAACGCCCCCCCCCCCCCCCCCAGTCAATGGCGGGCTAAGAGCCCAGGTCGAGGGACGATGTTGAAGACCCCTCCACCTCCAGCAAGGTGTGTTAACCTCAGAGGCAGCCATGCTCGTTATCGATCAAAAAGTTATGTTACTTGAGCACTGTAAACTTTTTGAAGGTTAACCTTTTGATCCGACTTTGAGCAATGACCTGATGCATGAAACTCGTATTTGAAGACCGGATCAATAATCAATGATAGAAGTGTGCCAACTCGGTGGCCACTCCGAGTACCATGCCGAGCGAGCAGGGATCTGTCACGTGTCCTGTGCGGAGCCCTGCGCTCGGAGCGGGAGCGGGTGCGGATGAGTCCGTGTCCCTGAATGGGTTGCCGAGTAATGGCGGGATACCGGTGTCTGAATCCCAGCCAGATTCCACTCAGTCTCCCTGTCCGATTCAGCAGCAGGAGGGGCGGCGGCTCCTGTCCAGACACCGCCTCGGTCCGCGCGGGTCAGGAAACTGCCTGACCGCTACGGATTATCTCCTGCATTGCGTTTGATTCACTTCGACCGCTACTGAATTTCAGCTGGCCTACGGAGAGAGAACATGTGTCTGAAGTACCTTCTAAGTTAAACGCGAATAAATACTAGGCGAGTGGTGTTGAAGAATGATCGGTGTTGGTTAGTATTTCAAACAACTACCGCTGCACTGCTTATTGCTTAAGCCTGTCTTGAATATATATCATGTAAATCATTGGAACTTATTGATTAATGAACAGTATCACGGTTTCTGGATTCGTGTCCGCGGGGTTCGAGCCGCAGTTGATACTATCGTTCCCTGGCTGGGTGTGCGGGTTTGGCACCTAGTAATTAGTTTGTTGACCATTTATCTGACTGTCTGATCTGACTATTATCAACGATTGCATCTGTATTGTGAGTGGTAGCAGCGAATCATTCATGTTTAATTTCTGTGTCCCCAGGGTTTGGCGATGGGTTGGCGTGTCTATGCTGCTTTGGAGAGGTGCAATTCCGGCGAGACAGATGACAACCCTGGGCGCTATGGCGCGATGCTGCGGTGAACGGCGCGACACTGTGGTGAATGATGTTGACGATTGACGCAGTGTTTGGTGTTTACGTCGGGTGTTGTGTTTCTTTTACAGCGGGTGGAATATAAGGATGTAAGGATTGTGTGTTGCCGGGGACGCGGTCGGCCGTCTCCCGGCCGCCGCCGGCCCGAGTCAGGTGTATGTACGCGTGGTCACCGGGTCACGTGAAGGTCGCCGCCGGCCCCGGTCACGTGGTCCGAGGCCGTCTCGGGTCGGCCTGGCGAGGGCGGGCAACTCGAGGCTGGGCCGGCGCGGGGTAAGCTTGCCCCGTACTGCTGTTACTGTGTGCCGAATATAAAGACAAGATTAGTGCCGTCTTACATATATAACTTGTAGTGACATGGATAGTACGTTTGCCTGGCACAATCATCCCAACTGCAGGGCTGCATTTTGATAAGACGTGTTTTTTCAAGAACGGCAGCCGCAGCTGATTCGAACGCAAACGGGTCGAGATGACACCAAAAACGCTCCTCAAACAGGACACCGCCCAAAATGTCACGCCATCATGACATTGTTCCATATCAGCAGCCAATAATAGAGTGCCGTCAGAGAATCGCTCCACAGACAGCATATTTCGTCTTGTTTTAAATTCGTTTTATTTTTAGCATGGTATTATCAGTAGCAGGCTGGCTTGCAGGCGCCTTGTACCTCGGCCTCGAGAGGAGAGCACTTTCTGGAAATCGCAGCCCAATGAGTAAGCCCGACATTTACAGAAACTGATGAGTGTTGTGAGGAAGACGTAATCGCTGTGTGGGAGGATCACAGCCATCGTGCCAAACTCGTGACTGTGCCTCTTCTGCTGTGCACGTTTGCATCATGTGCTCCGGCCTGGCGCTGGTGCCAGGCGAAGATCAGGCCTCTCCCGTTTCGAGTCGGCCGGTGTCAGTGCGGCGTAACGGACACGCGCCGATGACTCTCCGTTCTCCACGGAACACGGCCGGACTCGCCGCTCATGCAGCGGCCCGTCCAGAGACCACATTTTCTGGCAGACGAGCACGGGTGATGTAACGACACCAGCCATTGCAGCCATTGCTCAACCATTGCAGCCAGTGTCCCGCGCATGCTGCAATACCGCTCGTTCCACTATAGGGTAAAAACTGTCGACCTTTCGGCTTACGCGACACCGGGTTCGAGCAGGGCCCGGCGGACCTAACGCTGCGTGGTCGGGCGATGCCGGATCGGATCATGGTGTCGGGCGATGCCTTACGTCATTGTGATGTCACACGTCGATCGTCATAACTAAAGGCGTCCCAGCCCGATTACAGTAGGACGCGGGAACTTGATGCGGTTTAACGGACACCGCCTGCGGCCGTGCGGCATCACGTGAGGTATTTATGGACACAATTTCCAGAGAGCGGGCGCTCCTCTTAACGTGGCTGCATTCCGAAGTGCAGTCGGCTGACGCCAGCAAGACGCCAGTGGGTCGCCAAGAGAAACACCTGCACGCTCGAAGAGGAGCCTTCCAGAGTCAAAGTCAATCGTAACGCTTCTGGACTATGGAGAAGAACGAAATGATGGCATGAGCTTTATAGCGCTTCATTTATTGACATATCTCTTGATTGGCCCTACTATGGCTCTCCGGAGCTGGACGATGCTTGTTGCTGCGTCAGCTCAAGCTGCCCACAAGATGAGGGAAGACACATGACCTTTCTCTATCCTATGAATGTTGTTGATTTGGTTCGAATAATTTTACTGGATATTTTTGTTCGATCAGGACCCCCACTATACAAACCTTGTTGCGCGGACCATGACCACTAAATTCTTCCGATCGCGCAATTCCACGCCATCGGAAGAATTTAGTGTCAAAAGTTTAACGTCTCCAACAACTCAGGACAGTCCGCCCAGCCCGCTGGCTTCTTCTTAATCTTCTTAAAAGGCTTTGCTAAACGCCTGCACTTAAATCAATGTTTTGAGGACGTTTACTAATGTTTTAAAAGTTAGATGCTTTTAGCGCTGGCTTGCTTCAGCATTTAATTCATTCCTTACCAGAAAATCACCTCAAAATAGGAGTCACAAAACTACATCAGCACATAGGTACTAACCTCTCAAAATAGGAGTCACAAAACTACATCAGCAAATAGGTACTAACCTCTCAAAATAGGAGTCACAAAGCTACATCAGCACATAGGTACTAGTAGTACCAGTGCGTAGACACAGCCATGAAAGCAAGCAAAAATATATGCACGAACATTATTTTTTCATATTTTCATAATTTCATATCAGGACATTTCATTGCTTGCCAATGAATGAGAACACATGCCGTTTATATGACGTCACAGGTGACCATCTGTGGTTATCGGTGACGCCTTGAGGCATTAATGTTCATTTAAGAAGTTAATCTGAAACTTGAAAGCATTTACACCTGCATGGTTACAACTTACAACGTTACGACGTGCTCTCTAAATACATACATACATAGGCAGAAGACATATGTATATATCAATAGGACATAGAGTAATGATTACGACTTACGTCCTCTCATGTATTGTGGTGGTGGCAAAGAGGGATGAGTGCGTCGTACCATATTATATTTGTGCACTAGCATATTTTGTTTTTGTTAACCGGGATTGATTGCAAATCTGGGCTCACATATCATGGTAACTTTTCAAAGCAAATCAGCAAATCCCAAATTCGTTCATTGGTG
Source organism: Chirona hameri (assembly GCA_036785665.1). Taxonomy (NCBI): domain Eukaryota; kingdom Metazoa; phylum Arthropoda; class Thecostraca; order Balanomorpha; family Balanidae; genus Chirona; species Chirona hameri. The sequence continues at coordinate 53,000 of JAXIVJ010005398.1, read as the reverse complement.
TGCACCTTATAACCGAGCGGGCACCACATATGAGCAGTGAGCAGCCCGGCCCAAACTTAGCCAAGTTTTCGAATGCTTATTTCTTTGCAACTGCTCTATTGATGCTTCTGAAAAATTGCACACAAAAACTTCATGTCTTCGATGTACCGTATTTAAGTTTGTTAAATGTTCCGACGTCGGGCTAAGGAGCAGTGCACGCCGACGTACAATACTCATTTCCCGTTTCAAGTCAACGGGCTCTTCGGTTTCTCTGCACAAAAACCAATGGAATGATGTAGTACGTCCTGTTGGTCAAACCAAGTTCGTGTGCATTGCGTTGAAAATGTATTCCCCACTAGGGAATCCCGGGAATTCTCAGAAAATCAGCTGTCTCGTTGTAAGTGTACCTACATTACTGTTTCCGCGCCATTCTTGTACAAAGCGCGCCATAGATGATCGCCACAATGCAAAATACGCCCACGGCGCTGCCGGAAACATCTTTCCTGTATGTTTTGTGCAATTTTAAGCCTAAAACTGGGATCCAGGAAACTTTGCACGAGACGTTAATTTGGATTGTTTTCTTGGATCGTATGTTGTGATTACCATCTTCTTGTTTAAAGAAAACTAAAATACATTATATAGCTTTTGTATTGGTAAATACATCGCCGATATTAGTTTTTGCTGAGACATCGTATTGCGTTTTGGTTTATACTCTCAAAGACGAAAATACGCATCAAACAAAATGTATTGATATACATAGTATCATGCAGGCGAGAACAAAACAGGCAGATACCAGTCATGAAGAAGACGGCTGTGGTTAGAGGTCAGAATTGGTCAGTCTGGCCAGAGTTCAGCGGTAGTTGATGGTGATGTTTGTGCAGTTGTTCAGAACGAGCTGTCCAGGAGTCTGCTGCATTGTGGCAGCTTGGTTTGAAGAGATTGTCGTGACCTGGCTGCTTGTCACCGTCCTTTCTTCTGCAACGCGTCTTCTTTTTACTTCGAAAGCGTCACCATTTAATTAAGCGTTTTAAAGCGTCACCATAATCCGTTAACATAGTCTTTGGCTTCGTTTTCGATTGTATCAACATCATCATCTAACCAATCCGTCAGATTAAAATAAGGCCTTTCCATTGCCATCGACTCTGTCTTGTTAAACACACAGGAAATAATATCTAGGACTCTACCGCTTATAAATATTTATATCTCGAATTTTCAGACAAATTATTGCACTCGGCCTTCGGCCACGTGCAATAATTTGTCTGAAAAGTCTCGATATAAATATTTATTTTCGCGGTATCGTCCAAGAACGTATATTCCCGATTCCCCGTTCCTACAGGGAATTCCCGGCATTCTGCGTCATGAAAAGTAGTGAATAATGCACAATTCCGGGCTTCCATGGATTATCCGGAGAAGGGCGCAATGAACGCGGCCTAAACGTCCATGAATATACGTTCTTGGACGATACCGCGAAAATAAATGTTTATATCGAGACTTCTCAGACAAATTATTGCACGTGGCCGAAGGCCGAGTGCAATAATTTGTCTGAAAATTCGAGATATAAATATTTATAAGCGGTAGAGTCCTAGATATTATTTCCTGTGTGTTAAACAAGACAGAGTCGATGGCAATGGAAAGGCCTTATTTTAATCTGACGGATTGGTTAGATGATGATGTTGATACAATCGAAAACGAAGCCAAAGACTATGTTAACGGATTATGGTGACGCTTTAAAACGCTTAATTAAATGGTGACGCTTTCGAAGTAAAAAGAAGACGCGTTGCAGAAGAAACGACGGTGACAAGCAGCCAGGTCACGACAATCTCTTCAAACCAAGCTGCCACAATGCAGCAGACTCCTGGACAGCTCGTTCTGAACAACTGCACAAACATCACCATCAACTACCGCTGAACTCTGGCCAGACTGACCAATTCTGACCTCTAACCACAGCCGTCTTCTTCATGACTGGTATCTGCCTGTTCTGTTCTCGCCTGCATGATACTATGTATATCAATACATTTTGTTTGATGCGTATTTTCGTCTTTGAGAGTATAAACCAAAACGCAATACGATGACTCAGCAAAAAAAACTAATATCGGCGATGTATTTACCAATACAAAAGCTATATAATGTATTTTAGTTTTCTTTAAACAAGAAGATGGTAATCACAACATACGATCCAAGAAAACAATCCAAATTAACGTCTCGTGCAAAGTTTCCTGGATCCCAGTTTTAGGCTTAAAATTGCACAAAACATACAGGAAAAACGAATATGTGTACCTTTCAACAGGTAAACTTCGGAAATGAATACACCTCTAAGCATGGCGTATCCATTGCAGCATAACAGCACGAATGACAGCCGACACAGTCGGTCAACTATTTGCCATTCCCTTTTTAATTAAAAGCTCGTTAGGCGTTCTTTCACATGGAGAAAGAGATGACTTAAGAACTGCCTGCTCGATCCCCGAACCAATAAGGGATTTTACATGTCTAAATATAGTGCTACGGCGCGGGCGTATATCTGTATTTAGGTGAACCGTCAAATAATTGCCTGTGTTTAAACCGCCGACTCCCCGGAAATGCCGGCACTCACTACTCATGGACAGCTGTCGGCGTTATGACCTCGAGACACTTCTGCAATGTTCTGGCAGTCACGTGGCATGCACATTGCACATGACCGGATATGGTGCAGGCGTAGTGGAGAATGTGGGCCACATCCAGCCGAGACACACATACAAAGACACACACACACATACACATACACAGACACAGACACAGACACAGACACGGACACGGACACGGACACGGACACGGACACGGACACGGACACGGGCACGGACACGGGCACGGACTCAGACACAGACACAGACACAGACACAGACACAGACACAGACACAGACACAGACACAGACACAGACACAGACACAGACACAGACACAGACACAGACACAGACACAGACACAGACACAGACACAGACACAGACACAGACACAGACACAGACACAGACACAGACACAGACACAGACACAGACACAGACACAGACACAGACACAGACACAGACACAGACACAGACACAGACACAGACACAGACACAGACACAGACACAGACACAGACACAGACACAGACACAGACACAGACACAGACACAGACACAGACACAGACACAGACACAGACACAGACACAGACACAGACACAGACACAGACACAGACACAGACACACACACACACACACACACACACACACACACACACACACACACACACACACACACACACACACACACACACACACACACACACACACACACACACACACACACACACACACACACACACACACACACACACACACACACACACACACACACACACACACACACACACACCAAGTACGCACGCACGCAAAATACACAAACCCGTGCGAGTGGCGACTGGCGAGCCGGGTCGGTTGTGTCGGAAGTGGCAGTTCTGTGGGAGTGTTCAGGCAATGTGATTAGCATCTGAAAATAAATACTGAACATTGTGATCGCCTCAGACGAGCGCTTTACTTAGTCGGTTTTAGCGTTCGCAAAGGATTGCTTATCACTTGATGATCGCTGGTGATAAATAATAAAAAGTTGTCATCATCAGAAGACAGCCGTGGACGTGAGTATTTAGGTCAAGAAGGAAAACTCGAGATGTATGCACCTCATTAGTAAGTCGTCTTTCTCATGCATACCCACGTATTCTGAAACGTGCTGGAAGCCTTTAAGAGCATGCAGCTTTCTGAATCGAAATCAGCGTTCACCACGGGTGTCAATAAAGAGGTGCTTTGGCATGCTTCACCTGTGGACATTTCTATCCCTCAGGTGATGAACATTTCCATCCGCACGTGTTATTAACTTAACCCGCGTACTGCCGGGGGTTCGCGCCAACCACGAACTTCCGGGGGGGTGATCCCCCCCCCTAAGATCTCGAAAACCACGCAAGATAGTGACAAGCGGAAAACGGTGTTAGATAGCTCGTGGCAAGCTCTATCGAAAGCATGTAGGTCTTGTTTTTAGGTCAGGTCAATATTGAGGTCAACAGAGGTCACAGAAGGTCATATTTCGGCGTAATACAACCGTCTATATCTCGATAACTAAAAGAGTTAGCGCCGCGCGAGAAAAAAAAAACGCTCGAAAGAGAATGGAATTTTGTATCACTGCGGTTTCATCAGAATTGACCTAAGGTCAATAGTTAGGTCAGCAGAAGCCATTGAATGTGAAACGTTCTAAACATCGCCGAATTGTTTTTAATAAATAACTTTTGACAGAAGCATGATAGAGTAAAACAGTTTTCACCAATGCGTTTATCTCGTCGCGACGCAGTGAATGATATATTTGGTGACATAGTTAGGTCATATACAGAAATTGACCTCACCTGAGCTCAGTCAGGTCAAGGTCAGGTCAAGGTAAAATTTGACATCAATTGATTTCTCTCGACAAGCTAAATACAATGGTGAAAACCTCATTGCCATACCTTGATTTGGTAAAGAGTTATGGAAGAAAAGCCATACGTGACCTGGGGGTCACCTGAGTTGACCTCGTCAGAGGTGGAACTTTTTGTTTTTCGTTGGGGTTGTAGTTGAGTCGGCGACCGGGGGAGGGGGAGAGTAAAAGAAACAAAAACAAGCGACTCAAGAAACAAAAACGAAAAATGTGCAAAATTTGAAATGTTAAACACCATATAATTAACATAGGTTTTATTATCTGTTTGATTTTCACAAACAGTTACAGATGACTGAGTGAAACGTGAGCTATACATGAATTATCCCAACTATCCAACATCCAATTATCAATCCGTTACTGATTGGCTATACGGAAAGATCTCTGCACATTCTGCACGTACACACCATACAGTAATTGGATGTCCGGATCAACAGCAACGAAATGAGAGAAAGAATCGCGCGCACGACAGTCTGCAGCTCACTTAGCATCGAAGCATCAGCGCCAGCTTCACATGAAGAGTAAATAAACAATCATACAAAATATACTTGGCTACATGCAGGTACCTGAATAGTCTTTCTAAGTAATTTTGGGATAATATGTTGTATTGTTAGATTTGAAATGCTACTTTATGACAAACGTGACCAACATTTTAAAGTTTGTCCTTTTTTGTGCTCATATTTATTAATTGTTTTGTTACGAGCGTGCGCGAAGCGCTCGCTCGTCCTTCCGTGGTGTAAGGGAAAAATCTTAATATGAGCGGCCCGGCCCGATCCAGCCCGACCCGACCCGACCCGACCTCGCCCTTGGCGATCGCTTTTGAGAAACTCATATCTCTGCAACCGCACGTCCGATTGACAAGCGGTCTTCTTTGCTGAGCAGCCCCATCCAACTTACCATGTTTGAGACCGGTGCCGACTCACGTGGATGACTACTGACTATCACTGTGCGTGGCGCGTGCCGCGTGAGTGGTGTTGAAAATTGTTTTCTCGCAAAAACTTCGCAACAGCGGGGCAGATTGTATACAATCTGCTTTTTTACCAAATTTGCATATATGCAAATTTGGTTTGTGGTTAGAGACCCCTCGGCCGCCACTTTCCTACAAGTCAGGGGTGAGGTGTGTCTGCATGTGCGCACGTGCACAACTCTATTCTATATCTCAGGAACGCCTGAGCCGATTGTGTTCAAAATTTGATGTGTGGTTAGGGACCTCTCAGCCGCCACTTTTCCACAAGTCAGGGGTGGGGTGCCTCTGTACGTGCGCACGTGCAATCGTTTTTATATATCAGAAACTACTTGCCCGATCGAGTTGAAATTCACCATACATTTCCTTCGCGCGCGCGCGTTCATCGCCAACTACGGCACCTTACTGGTATGTAAATGGCGTGAGGTCAAATGCAACTTCTATCATCCCTATTGTATCATTAGACTCTCCAACAAATCATTTAAGCCCATGTTGGGGTACATACAATATACTTAATACTTATACATATACACGCAATCACTGCGTTCCATAACAATTGCCAAGCCAAGGAGCGCATAACAATCAAATCTTAGCATGTTTGACCTCATTTGACCTTGGAGATAATAACCTAGGATCATGGAATTTTCACAAAAAAGAGTTCCCACAGAACCTCTCCACCCTACAATTTTCGTTATTGTATTTCTTATCGGGGCCTTTATCCCCCCCTCCAGTGCGTGTAATTTTCAGAGGCCCTCCAGAGCGCGTGTTACTAAAACGCTATACCTCTATACAGTTCTACCTTGCATCTTCACCCTTTACGACGTAGGAAATCGGCTAGGTTAGGTGAAAAAATGGGCCAGAAATTCAACGATCTTTCTTTTGAGAGTAGTTCTGTTGTTATGCTCCGCCACCCGGTAAATGGCCAAATTCTGTTTACTCTAATTGCTTACCAAGGTGTATTTTTACGATCAGAGTTTGCATTCCGATGAAATGTTAATTAAAATATAATTTTCCCTATAACTAATTTTATTTTGAATAAAAAAAATAAACCACAATGTAAATATTTGTTAAATAAATTTGTTAACAATCCAATTATTTGTCATTAGCACCAAGTTTAATACAAACGTTCTTGATTTCAAGGTTTCTGCTGTACTAACATTTGTGTTTACAATCTTCTTTACAATCGGTAATTCAGGAGTGGTGAATGTTTGTGAAATGTCTTTTTGTGAGATTTGCAATATTTACTTTCGTTTGTAATCGCAAACATGTGTAATTACTAACTTCTTTGTGAAATTGGCTTCAGATCTGTCTCATGTTCGACAAAATGAGCACGGTCTGCACCAGTCCATGAATGGAAAAACCCATCGTATCAAAGTATCTTAAAAACGGTACTATCCTTATGGTTATGTCCAAATGTCCCAGAAAGAACATGGGACGGATTTATGTATTCAGAGTTTTCCTCTTTTCTAAACATCGGTGCACATACATCTATCAATTCCGTTAAGCCCAGGCTACACTATGCGTGATTTCCTGAAAATCACATTGGGTGAGTTACACTGGCACATCACGCAGATCCCGGATGAAACGTCAAGGAAAAACCGCGGACACGTCTAGAAAAAAAACGCAATGAAGTTCAGAATTCTGAACTTCTTTGCGTCCTTTCCGAGATTGCGAGATGCAGGGTTTCTATCATTTTGCTTGATTTCACGTATTGTAGTCTATAATAGACCTAAACTTGAATAATGTGTGCTGTGTATCGTGGTGGAAGATGAATGGAGAAGTGTTGGAGCAAATTGTGATTGTTGAAACTTGTGTTGAAGCTGGTATATATTTATGCAGTGGTTTATCCATTTAAAAAATGCAGTGGTTCGCATCAATCACGCATTTTCCTTGCGTGTTTTGCGTGATCGGCAGATCCCGGACGTCACGGAAGTTCTGCAAACACGGAGAACACGCGCGTGATTTGCGGGGTAATCACGCATAGTGTAGCCTGGCCTTTAGCCAACCAAATGATGAAGCGCTCGAATCCACCTCCCTGGTGTGCGTGTCGTGGAAACCAGGCGCCCTTCGACTCCAGATATGCAGCCCGACACGGCTGCCACCATTTTTAAGACACCGAGTCGAACTAGTACCGTTCGAGGAAGCCACCCACGGCCGGCATGTCTTTCGGACAGGCGTGGCAAGCAAGCAACGGCACTCACAAAAGCCGTTAGATTGAGCCGCTGCATTTTCAAGAAAAAACAAACAGTCTCAACTTCCCTCCGAATCCCAAGAGCGAGCGAGGAGCTGCAGCGTCAAGCGGCGGAGGGCGGCGCAGTTACATCATGCACGTCTCTGTATAAATGTCGGCGGTCCCGGGCGGATGTCGGCAGTGGTCTCTCGGTGACAGGACAGCGGCGAACAGTACGCGCAGCGTCGCGGCGGGAGAGACTCAGTGGCTATTGGATCCCAGTGGAGACCGGTACGGGAACATAAGGCCCTGCAAGGTGAGAACCGGCAACGGCCGACACTGAGCACGGACACCAGACCAGCCTGACACCTGTCTGACACCAATCACACCTGCCTGGGACCAATCACGCCTGTCTGACACCAATCACGCCTGTCTGACACCAATCACAGCTGTCTGATACCAATCACACCTGCCTGGGACCAATCACACCTGCCTGACACCAATCACACCTGTCTGACACCAATCACACCTGCCTGACACCAATCACACCTGCCTGGGACCAATCACACCTGCCTGACACCAATCACACCTGCCTGAGACCAATCACACCTTCCTGGGACCCATCACACCTGCCTGGGACCAATCACATCTGTCTGACACCAATCACACCTGTCTGGGACCAATCACACCTGTCTGGGACCAATCACACCTGTCTGACACCAATCACACCTGTCTGGGACCAATCACACCTGCCTGGCACCAATCACACCTGCCTGTGACCAATCACACCTGTCTGACACCAATCACACCTGTCTGACACCAATCACACCTGCCTGGGACCAATCACACCTGTCTGGCACCAATCACACCTGCCTGGGACCAATCACACCTGTCTGACACCAATCACACCTGCCTGGGACCAATCACACCTGTCTGACACCAATCACACCTGTCTGGGCCCAATCACACCTGTCTGACACCAATCACATCTGCCTGGCACCAATCACACCTGCCTGGGACCAATCACACCTGCCTGGGCCCAATCACACCTGCCTGGGACCAATCACACCTGTCTGACACCAATCACACCTGCCTGACACCAATCACACCTCCCTGGGACCAATCACACCTGCCTGGGACCAATCACAGCTGTCTGATACCAATCACACCTGTCTGACACCAATCACACCTGTCTGACACCAATCACACCTGCCTGACACCAATCACACCTGCCGGGGACCAATCACACCTGCCTGGGACCAATCACACCTGTCTGACACCAATCACACCTGCCTGGGACCAATCACACCTGCCTGACACCAATCACACCTGCCTGGGACCAATCACACCTGCCTGACACCAAGCACACCTGCCTGGGCCCAATCACACCTGTCTGACACCAATCACATCTGCCTGGCACCAATCACACCTGCCTGGGACCAATCACACCTGCCTGGGACTAATCACACCTGTCTGGGACTAATCACACATATCTGACACGAATCACACCTACCCGGCACCTGTCACACCTACCCGGCACCTGTCACACCTGCCCGGCACCTGTCATATTTACATGACACATGAATTGCACTCACCTGACACAACTCACACTCGCCTGGCATCAATCAAACGTGACATCAATCAAACGTGACATCAATTAAACGTGACATCAATTAAACATGCCCTCGATTAAACGTGACATCAAGCACAGATCACATCATTCACACATTCACACCCGATATCATTTACACAAGACATCAGTCACGCTTGGCATCATTTACACTGACCTGACACTAACTGTACTCACGTCACACCAATCATATTCACATGATTGACATTCACACTCGCCCTACACCAATCACCCTCACCTGGTAACCGCCTTACATAAAATATTACCCATGTTCAATTAAAGGGAATGTTTCACCTTTCTGAAAGTTGTCCAATATACGCTGGTTGTAGTCGTAAATATGAAGTAAGTGCTGCTGAAAACGATGGTGATATGTTTTTGTCTCGAAAAGCCACTTAACTTTATGCAAATGCAGTTTTTAAATTTGGGATGATGACGTCATTATTGAGCTATAGACCGCCGCTGATTGGCTGACAAAGTGGGATTGGCTGACAAAGTGGCTGTCAGCGAATCAGCGTCGGGACTAGCCTAGACCCCATTTTGCAAATGATAAATTCAATTGCTTAAAAACGACTAAGTTTTGGGGAAAATGACCTTAGTATTTTCGACATTTCAATAACGGCCAAAGATAATGGCTATCTCAGTTCAAAACCAATACAAAGGTGAAGCATTCCCTTTAATAATATGAATAATAATATTTCATAATTTAATAATAATATGATGAATATGAAACGCACAGTCATCCAGGACATATGCTACCATTTTGACTTGTTTATGACACAAACGAATCGGTAAAGGTTAGGGAACTCACGGCCGGAGTTACACGTCACAGTTACACGTCACAGTTGCACGTCACAGATGTTTTGACATGCGATTAAGTTACTCATCACAAATGTCACCGTCGGTCCTTCGCTCAAACGTAAAGCAAATGTCAAGTTCGATACCCTCGTGATTAACATACGCCGGCTACGAACGACACATATCTCGCAGGTCTCGCTGCCTGAGCGGCTGATACCTTGGGTGACAGTCGACATGTTCCAGAAGCGAGCCCTGTATGGTTATCTGCTGCCGCAGGAGAGTCGCCTGCGTCCTGTCCGGGCGGCGTGGCGGCGACAGTGTGGGCGGGGGCGGGGGCGGCTGCGCGGCCGCGGTGCGGGCGGCGGCGGCGGCGGCTGGCGAGTCGGCTCGCTGCGGGCTGATTCGGTGGCGGTTCGGTCCGGTAGCGCCGGCGGGCGCGGAGTGGAGTGGGAAGGAGTGGAGTGCGGCCGGCGGAGTGCGGGGCCGGGCTGGTGAGGTGGGTACGGCAGGGACGGCACGCCGGCGCCACGGGCCCGCCCGACAACGCTGTCGCTCAGTGATACGACACTTCATTTGATATATTTCACGTAACCTTTGCATAATGACCAAAAAGTCCGGTACTGTTGATAATGCACACGAGCTGGTTCGTTGCTATAATACCGATGTAGTTTCAGAGATAAGTCGGTATGGATGTTATTTCATGTTTTGCAAACTTCCATTCATATATCAAAGTGAATTAAACGTCATACAAGAAAATAAGATGTAGTCATAAGATGATGGCCAGCTATACATCCTTCCAATTAATTATTCCTTATAAAATACATACCTAATTGGTGATACCAAGTCATGATATTGCGTCAAATATCGAGTTTTCACGAGTGCGTCATGTTCCGTAAATTCCATTTTTCCTTTCTTAAAATCACTCCATTATTTGTCAGTCTTTATTAAAGATCACTTAAAGATTCTGAGTTCATGACAGCTCAGATGTAATGCAATCAATGTAATGCAATAGATGTAATGATGGTAGCCGCAATGGAAACAAACGCCAACAGCAATTGGTTTCATTATCAACTTGTCATATTTAAGTCTTCATCATTAATAGAAGTGGAAATAAAACGTTGCGACTTTGTAGATTGTACATAAACACTTTAATGAGCAGTGCGTTGAGAATGTTAACCCGTTGTTTCTAATGTCCCCGGCTTACATGCGCGCAGTCTGAACATCACTGTTGGTCGTTCACGTGGATAGTGCTCACTTTGGCGTAAAGTTTGTCTAGTTACGACACGTTTAGTATGTCATAAACAGTCTAGAGATCTTGGGAATTGAGAGGATCTTGGGAATTGAGAGACTAACCATTTCCATATTTGTAATATTATCAAACGTTAATCTGAGCATTATTATAACTATTAATAGGAAGATGGTATAGCATTATGCTCATGTTATGTGAAAAATAACGAAAATATTCAAAAATATATTTTCGGCTATATATATATATATATATATATATATATATATATATATATATATATATATATATATATATATATATATATATATATATATATATATATATATATATATATATCTATACTTGTTGTTAAAATTAACAGCAGTCTGTGCGTTGTTGACTTTTTCGTTGAGTTTTTCAAGTCGTCGAATTAACGTTCTAGCTTGAGGATTGTGTTCGTATAGTAAATCAGCATCACAGCGTCACACCGTAACAACGATGAGTCGGAGAATCACAATGCATCTACAAGATGGCGCGCCACTCCGACACCTGCAGCAGGAACATAATGTAGACCTCATGCGAGAGATGATGGTTGATAACACAACCATCATAGCACGCTGCTCAAAAAGGAAGAAGCTTCAAGCTTTGGAGGCTGTTTTCATATGTGACAGTGACCCGTGGATGAACAGACAGCTGAATCTGCGAGGCTCACTGACGCTCTTCGATGCAGCGCCGCTTAGAGCTCGGGTGTAGAGAGCTCACAGCTCGAAGGAATGCGCTCGTCCCTTGGAAGTGCATTTGACAAAAGTGCGTGCAATTCTTGATGTTTTTGACCCAGGCAATTTCTACTTCGCTACTGAATTAGCGACACCAGTGTTTTCGTTCATGAACTTTATTTGTATATGCTAATTAATTATCCATCATCACTTGTAAGTGTATAAGTTCAAACGTGCTTCACCAGAAGATGTTCGATGTCCGAACGAAACGTCGTGTTAAATACAATCTCATTTGCTGATTTACTATACGAACACAATCCTCAAGCTAGAACGTTAATTCGACGACTTGAAAAACTCAACGAAAAAGTCAACAACGCACAGACTGTTGTTAATTTTAACAACAAGTGTATAACAGAAAACCTGCTCCCTAATTACACACACATATATATATATATATATATATATATATATATATATATATATATATATATATATATATATATATATATATATATATATATATATATATATATATATATATATATATATATATATATATATATATATATATATATATATATATATATATATATATATATATATATATATATATATATATATATATATATATATATATATATATATATATATATATATATATATATATATATATATATATATATATATATATATATATATATATATATATATATATATCCTACCTACCTACCTACCTACCTACCTACCTACCTACCTACCTACCTACCTACCTACCTACCTACCTACCTACCTACCTACCTACCTACCTACCTACCTACCTACCTACCTACCTACCTACCTACCTACCTACCTGCCTACCTGCCTGCATGCAATGCATGCATGCATGCATCCATGCATCCATGCATGCATCCATGCATGCATGCATGCATGCATGCATACATACATACATACATACACACATACACACATACACACACACACACACACACACACACACACACACACACACACACACACACACACACACACACACACACACACACACACACACACACACACACACACACACACACACACACACACACACACACACACACACACACACACACACACACACACACACACACACACACACACACACACACACACACACACACACACACACACACACACACACACACACACACACACACACACACACACACACACACACACACACACACACACACACACACACACACACACACACACACACACACACACACACACACACACACACACACACACACACACACACACACACACACACACACACACACACACACACACACACACGCACGCACGCACGCACGCACGCACGCACGCACGCACGCACGCACGCACACATACATACATACATACATACATACATACATACATACATACATACATACATACATACATACATACATACATACATACATACATACCTACATCTCCACTCAGGCTCCACAATCCACATCTCCACCACAATGCGAATGGATTGATCCACTGAAGAAGGCCAAATATGTATTTAGCCTTCTTCAGTGGATTAATCCATTGTGGTGATGTGGATTGTGGAGCCTGAGTAGAGATGGTGAAATTCACCACACAAATAAAAATCGCGACAAAATCGTGAATACATAATTGAGATCTCGAATTTATTACGTTGTTTTATAATTCTGGGATACAATGTTTTGCTATGTTGGCTGACATGATTCAAACAAAATAAATAACATCCGGGACTGGCGTCCATCAGAGCTGTCATCAGACTCCCGCTCGCCGCAGGTCATTGGTCGCATCATGATGGCGCTAATGTAATGTGAATTGCGTCCTTATGTAACGCGTTATATTACCTGACCTACAGTTCTGACATCATTTTATTTCTGAATGATTGGTGCTGATTTCGCTTGCTTTTGGGTGTTACGTTTGCTTCATTTTTGGCACTTGAAAATAAAGGATTTTTGTTTTTAATATGAGAGAAATCGCACAATTTATTCAGTATGTTGGTATATTAATAAGTACAGTTCACAATATTTTATTTCGTTTGATACATATGATTTAAGGTGTATGAAGTTTTACGGTATGCGACCCATTTCACCGTTAAGAATGTTCGTATTAGCATCGGTGTTGATATAATATATTCACTGCTAAATTTTACATCTCCAAACTTGTGAACCGCTTACCTGAAAGTTTTAACAATTTAAATGTTTCTTAAATACTGGTAATGCTGCGACAATCCACAGTGTCTGTGTCTCCTGATGAGTGCGATAGCAATTCATGATATTTTCTTCAGATTTGTACGTTATTTTAATTGCGAGAAATCACTTTTCTCTGTGAGCAGATCGAGTGCCGTCTGATGGTGATTGCCGTGTTACACCAGCCGTCTGATGGCGATTGCCGTGTTACACCAGCCGTCTGATGGTGATTGCCGTGTTACACCAGCCGTCTGATGGTGATTGTCGTGTTACACCAGCCGTCTGATGGTGATTGCCGTGTTACACCAGCCGTCTGATGGTGATTGCCGTGTTACACCAGCCGTCTGCTGGCGATTGCCGTGTTACACCAGCCGTCTGCTGGTGATTGCCGTGTTACACCAGCCGTCTGCTGGCGATTGCCGTGTTACACCAGCCGTCTGCTGGTGATTGCCGTGTTACACCAGCCGTCTGATGGTGATTGCCGTGTTACACCAGCCGTCTGCTGGTGATTGCCGTGTTACACCAGCCGTCTGCTGGTGATTGCCGTGTTTACACCAGCCGTCTGCTGGTGATTGCCGTGTTACACCAGCCGTCTGATGGTGATTGCCGTGTTACACCAGCCGTCTGATGGTGATTGCCGTGTGACACCAGCGCCCTGTTTGGCCCCGCGTCTGACCGGGCTGTACGTCTCTCTGTGTATTGCAGTAATGCAGACAGCTGCGCTGTTGTTAGCAGTGGCAGTGGGCGTGCTGCGGCTGGCAGAGGGCAGCCCGCTGCCGCCGGTGGCCGCCGCCGCCGCAGTCAGCTCGCCTGACCCGGCCAAACAGGCGCCACCTGCCGCCGCCCTCAGCCAGCTCCTCCCAGAGAACCGCCGGCAGCCGCCGGCCAGCAGCAGCAGCAGACCAGCGGCTGAGGTGAGCACAGCCGGCCGGCTCCGCGGCTTCGTTGGGAAATAAGGAAAACGACCACAAACGGTACAAAGTGTGTTTGAGTTAAAGTACTCGCCGCACGCCAGACGTGATCTTCTATCGGTTATCAGGAATGTTTCCTCTGTCTGTCAGACAAGGAAAGTGTCATTTGGTGCGGATTTCATTCTGTCAGCTACAGGATGTGCACTTGACGTGTATAATTAAATGTTACGTATACAACCAGTAACTGTATGCGTGACGGCGCCGCGTAGTTCCTCGACCATCCGAAACTTTTCCCGGTAATTTGCCAGAGACATTTATATTTATTTCCCCAAAGATCATTCCAAAGTGCATGTAATCATCCCATGTTACGTGTTGTGTACCAGTAGTAATTGGTATGTGCAGTATGACCACCTGCGGGCCACCCCGAACAGACAATCATCGAGCTACCGGCAAATACCGCACCAAAGCAATCGCATCGCTGCTCCGCTTTGGCAATTACGCCGTCTGGCTGGCGGCAGCGGGGGCGGCCCTGTGACCTGTGCCCCCCCCCCCCCCCCCCCCTCCCTCCCTTCCTCCGGGCTGGCGGCAGCGGGAGCGGCGCTGTGACCTGTCCCTCTCCCCCTGTCCCGAGCTGGAGGCTGTGAGGATGGCCTGTGACCTGTGCCCCTCCCCCTCCCCCCGGCAGGCGAGCAGCACCCTGCGGAAGCGGGAGGCGTCGCCGGCGCTGGCGCTGACGGTGCGCCTGGTGCGCCGAGGCATGGCCCACGCGCAGCAGAAGAGGGAGGCGTCGCGGGACACCGGCGCCAGCCTTTCCATCAACAACCCGCTCAGAGTACTGCAGCGGCGGGTCATACTCGAAATGCTTCGCCGCAAGTTCCTCAGGAAGGAAAAGCAGGTCAGTCAAACAACACACGCAGTGACAAATAGGTTATAACAATAGTAAACAGTCGGCACGCTTCGGCCAAGGTTCGATTATTCGATTCAGTTAGGTTAGATTTAGGAGGCGAGTTTACTAATGTGAGGATATATGAGGTCCAATACACATTTATCCCGTCAACTCTGGGTTCTGCCTTATTCTGGTCAATGTGAGATATAAAGAGAGACGGTCTTGAACGTGACTTTATGGCCATGAGAGTGACATCATGTTAAAAGTTGCGACAGAAAGTGAGATATACTGGTCGGATGTTCGCTAGGTTTCGTAAACTTCTGCTAAATACGTCGATCAAAGGCAGCGGACTGATGTGCTGATGCAAGGCGTCTCACGTTTTCAGATCAAGGAGAACTCGCTAATTCTCAAGAATTTAGGCAAGCGCAGCATAAGAACGCAGCCTGGCCGTCACCGGCAACGGACTTCAGATGACAGGCAAGTGATGAAACGTGCGAATGGCGCGCATCATAGTGAACTAGCGGTCGGGGTTGGGTTTGCCCGCCAGACATTAAATGGCAGCGTTCAGTCACGTGGTCTCTAGGTTCTGCGCCTGGCCACTGCCGACCGCTGGCAATCACATAACCGACATACCATGGCAACTCATCCTCATCAGTCAGATAAATAACTTCAGCAATAACGCGCACATTTAAGACACATTGTAACACATTTGGCTGGATTTGTTTTTGTATAAAAAAAAAATCTGGCAATTATCACATTCATTCAGAATCCCAATATAAGAGAGCTGGATAAACTTTCACTAGTTTGCGATATAGCACGATATGTACAATGTGCATACCATGTACCGACTATGACATGTACCGTACCGGCTACGGCAGAGAACATGTTCGTGTAGCACTCCGCGGCTGCCGCACTTGTTCGGTGATTGGATTCTGATCAGCGATCAGACGGAGTATACCGCACGAAGTGATAATCAATGATCGATGTGTGCTTAGCTGATTTCGTATTAATATTAATGGCCTGGGACGCCTCGCTTGTCCAACTCCCAGCTGAAGTGCAAATGCCGCCCACCAGGCGTCCGATTGTTCAAAGTACGTAACTTGCGACAGCGGCGGTCAGAACTTAGAAGGGCGGGACATAATAGTGCAGCACAATAGCACACAACGGTCAGTGACGTCATCACCGTGTGTGCAGGCAGACACTCGATGGCTAATGGCATGCGTTTGGTTCGTCTTGTAATGCTTTATATTTTCCTGTTGCAGGTTGATGCAGCAAGACATGAAACAATGGCTACTCTCCTGATTCTGTCAATGGCGACAGTAGGAAACTGAAATGAAGGTGAGCTAAAACAGGAATGAACAAAGTGCTGTAATCAACTTCACAACCCTAGCCAACAGTATGTGGGAAAAGTATCAAATTAATAATGCTTATCTAATGATACCGACTCCTGAAACCACTCAATGTGTGAACTTTGAGGCCTTATAAGTAGCTTGTGCGTAGATCTTTATTAGAGTTGCAAGCACACTTAAAACCGGTTTCAGTGTGTCTGCGAATGATGCCTTTGCGAAAACGGCATAGAAAAACGGTTATAGAAGTTAATCTACCATCGTGCAATGTATTCATCTCGTAACAAGGAGGCCCAGATTCCCCATGTTGTGAAGCCTCACCTGTCCTTCCGACACTGACCTCTCTGACGTCACGGACCGGCTCTCTCTTCTCTGACGTCACTGACCGGCTCTCTGGCTGCGTTTCAGGCAGGAAGTCGATGATCTCAGCCGAGCCAGCCCGCTGGTCGCTGGACCACGCTCCCCGCGGGGCGGCAGGCAGCATTCCCCGACCCCGCCTGCCCCGGGCTGGTCCCGCCCAGGTACCCCTGGCCGCCGCCGCCGCCGCCGCCGCCGCCGCACGCCCCGTCAGCAGGGGCGCTCAGCTACGCGGCGCCGGCCGTTATCGCCTCAGGGCAGACCGGGCGGCGCCGGCAGCCGCCGGGGACCGCGGCGGCCCGATGAGCCGGTCGGCGTGGAGTGCCTCCGGCCGCCGCGCTGACACCGTCTGCTGCCAGACTGCATACTGCGGGCGGCGGATACGGGCGCGGGCGACGGCGTGTCGCGAATCTCTAACACTCCGGTCATCTCTCCCTCTTCTTTGAGTCAAGCTTCATCCCAGTGTCGCTCACTGTGTATTTAACTGGTTGTTGCGTTGTTTGTATTTCGTGTTGGTGTTTGGTCTCACTCGCTCATCTGTCGGATACATACTTATGCTGCAGTGACATTATTTTCGTTAACGTTGTTTTGATGATTACTGTGAAATGTTAAGAAGGGGCAAGACTGATGTCACATTATTCTGTGAAAATTTCAAAACAGGTATAAATTATATCTTCCAACCTGGGCCTTCTTCGGTACACAAAGTACGGAGTAGAACAGGCACACTAAACAGTGTTGAGAGGAACAGTTCATGTGTGCGATTTTTTATCTCCTCTCTTTGAACTCACAAACTCGTCTATTGCAAGAGGCCCAAAGCCGTTATAGCCGTTTTCACGAAGGATTATTGCGCTTAAAAGTTTCTGAAAGATTCTGAAAGTTTTGAAAAACTACTCAACTTTTACATGCGATTTTTGGCTAGAAATGTCCCTCATAATTTTGTAATATGTTGGTAAGAATCTTCCTGAAACTTTTCAGGAAGATTCTATCAATACTTATCTTCCTGCTTATGCTTATGCACCAAACCGCAATTTTGTCAACATATTTTATTCTTACCAACATATTACAAAATTATGAGGGACATTTCTAGCCAAAAATCGCATGTAAAAGTTGTTTAGTTTTTCAAAACTTTCAGAATCTTTTAGAAACTTTTCAGCGCAATAATCCTTCGTAAAACGGCTATTGTTCAGACCTGCTGTAGTATTATTATGGTATAATATGACCATGAAGTCAATACTCTTCACAACCATCATTGATATACCGCGAACAAATATCGCTTATCATCACTTTGTTTTATGTTTTATCTCTTGAATTATTCGACACAGCTGTATTTATTTGATGATATGTGTGAAAGTGCAGCCATTGCCAAGATACTATTTCTGTGCTATATTTTTGTGCTGGAATATACCTACATTGTTGTGTACCGGTTGCCCTGATTGTAGAATTTCGGTTCGGCTTGCGTGAGACGACGCGCGTCATGCAGTATTGGACACCTTATTAGGATATCTCTTCGAGGGGGTGAATTTCTCATATCCATGCGATACAAAGCAGGTCCTTGTCAACAGGGCCTAAACACTGTATCGCTAGCATGTGCGGGCAACTACTGAAGGAAAGACAAATAACGGAATGTTCAAAAGATGTTGTCAAATAACGACAAGCTATCACCGACAACAGGATCGCAGATAAAAACTGTTTTACCCGCGCTCGGATCGCCTCTCTCGTTTGACCACGCCGAGCAAATAGAGCGGCGGTTTGTGCAGTTCCACTGATGAAACCACCGCAGCGGTCGTCCCTTTGACACGGCTTTTAAGCCCGCACGGCTCCTGTCACACTCAGTGTATCCCGAGCAGTTCCTGCTTAAAGCGATCTCCACACCGAGGACTCCCAGGTTCTCAGAAATAAGAGAGAGAAAAACTTCTTGCTGAGGAAAATACCCGCGCTGAAACCTTTTAAACGCATTTGAATTCACAATGAGGTGTTGACTGAAGTGAGTTGTGTGGTAAGAGAAATGTACAAAAAGGACCAAAGACAAACTCAGGCGTTGGTAAAAGAAACGTGTGCCACCGCTTGGTGACCCGCGTTCACACCGAAGTTGGAACAAATCAAAGCTGCATGGCAAATCGTTCACACTAAAATTAATCCTGTTCCATGACTAATGAGGCATTTCAATGAACTGCAATGAGGTTACCGATGGCAGCGATTCAAAGACGGATGGCAGCGAGTATCGCCCAGTATGCGTTATTGTCCCTCAAATATCCATGGTAGCCTTCGGTCCCGATACGGCGCTTCACGAGATGGCAAACGTTGCTGGGATCCTTACCCTGGATAGTTCCCCATGGTTAACAAATAGATGCTGACTCAGTAACCTGTTGTTCTGGGTGTTGAGACGGTTGAAGTGGTGCATACACACATAGCAGGGGCGTCGCCACGGGTTTTGGACTGGGGGGGGACGAATTGATAGACTGGTAGAGCCGATACAAATGTGGCATATTTCCATCAATGTGTTACATATATATTTCGAACAATTTTGTAACGTTAAAAAACATCTGTCCACAAAAAAAAACGTAAAAAAACACGTCTGTCCACTAAAAAACGTTTTTTTGTGCACATTTGAAAGAAAAACAACAGCACAGCTTAGTGCTTACAGATGCGACGCTGCACATGCTCTACACACACGGTCACCGCCTTACTTGCGCCCGAACACCCTTTCCCGGTCCGCGTTCGGGCTCACGAACTGAGCCGCTATATTGGCTGGATCACCTCGATCCACCCGGCTTCGATGGACGTTGCAAATGGCCACAGAGTTGAGTCGCACTTGGCACATAGTTGAGCGGAGCCAAGTTTTGAGACGACGCAGTGCACTGAAGCTCCGTTCTGCCGTCGCGGAACTTGCAGGCAGCGTCAGCAGCAGCCGCACCAGCTTGATCACATCGGGAAACATTTTCCTTGTGCTTGCCGGCATCTCCATGATCGTTTCGATGGCTTCCCTCAGGGAAGCTGGTTTTCTTTCCCGGAATACCACTTGCAGCTGGGGGGACAGATCGGCCGCGAACAGATCTGCGGCCCAAGGACTACTTTTTAGTTGGTCAGCCACGGTAACTGCGTCGTGCCGCCCCAAGAGAAGGCTCTCTATCTTCGCGTGCTCCTTTACACCGTCTTGGTCAAAGCGCTGCTCCAGCTGAGCACATGCTTCATCCAGTACCATGACAAGCTCTTGTCGCAGGTACTCGTCTACGCCGATGTCCGTTGTAGCGTCGGCGCCTTCAGAGAAGCGTGCCGGTGTCTTTTTCTTCCGGGGCATCGCGATGGGCTCCTCACAGCTGGATTTATCCACCTGGTGGCGGAGTCTGGCAATTACAGCCTCCGCCTGGTCACGCTGAGCGCGGAGCAGCTGGGAGGTTCCCGCACGCTGCCCAGCAGGTCAGACACGCTGCAGGTGGCGCTCTGCAGCCGGCGGTTCAGACGGTCCAGAGGAGCCAGAACGACGCGTGCCATGTGGATTGTGATCAACGTCGACCCTTTGCCGAGCTGTGAATGGAGGCCTGATGCCCGTGCGGACATATTACTGCTGCCTGAAGACACCGCGTGCAGAGCACACAGCACATCATCATACTGGTCCAGAATAGCCTCCACCGCTGCTAGGCGGACCGTCCACCGACTAGGACACAACGGTCGGAGCTTGCGCAGAGCACCTTCTCCTTCCTCGAAGCGGATGACAGCAAACTGCTCGCGGAACTTAATCGACTGGCTGAACAGTGAGCCGATCTCGTTCACCGTCTGCAACGCGTTCCGAATCAGCCTGGACGCGTCCGTGCTGTCTTTGACCACCAGGTTGGCGCAATGAGCGCCGCAGTGGACAAACAGAGCAGCCGGTTGAGCCTTCCGCAGGATTGCCTGTGCTCCGCCAAACTTACCAGACATGTTAGCGGCCCCATCGAAAGCCATGCCGCGGAGATGGCTTATCGGCAATCCCAATCGGCACAAGGCATCACTGATCATGTGAGCTAAGTCAGCTCCTGTGGTTGACTTAGGTTCAAAGAAACCAACAAACTCCTCATGAACACAAAGCTCGTCGTCCACGTACCGTAAACACACTGACTGCTGCTCGGTACCACTCCGATCCTGCGTGCCATCAACTATGACGGAAAAGTGTCGGCAGCTCGAGTCTGTATCCGCAGTGTTGTCCTCTGGCTCGTTCAAAATCTCACCAATGATGCTGCGCACAATCTCGTGGCTTATCAGCCGCAGTATTTCGTTCTGACAGTCCTAGTGTGTGAAATTTTCCTTTCTTTTCAGCCAGCGCTCCAGCTCAGAACAGTCCGAGGCACGCAGTTGCAGCAACTGCATGACATTTCCCTGGTTATCCTCGTGTCCTCGGAGGGCCAAACCTTGTTTCGCCAGGAACATAAGGCTGGTGATGATTTTCGTGAGACTGTCTCGTGCGATCTTCCTCTCTTTCTCATTTGCAGATTTCAGCGCCTCGGTCACGGGACGTGCCGACGAGCTGTACAAAGCGTCCCGATGAGCCATGGACGCAGCATGCTCACGGAACTTGTCCTGCGCCTTTTTCCAGTTTCCGAATCCTGACCAGCTGAAGGCTGATTCTTGATGCCCTGTCGTTTTCCCAAGCTCGTGTTCCTTAGCGCAGTGAAAACACAGAACTTTCTGTCGCGCTGGGCAGTAGTGAAGCCATGGAAACAGCCTATACCACTCTGAGTTAAAACTCAGCTGCCGACCTTTCAGTTGCTGTTTCGGCATGGTGTCTGCGCTCGGCTGGTTGGGGGATGGTGAGCTCGGCGATCCTCCATGGGGACGTATCACCAGAGGATCCAGGAAAGGATTCATCACCCTCATTTTCTGGAAAGGCGGGATGGATGAATTCTGTCAATGATGACAAAATGACAAGGAATAAATCCGTATCGTTGCAGAAGTAAAACTGTCCTTTGTTACGATACGTTGCAGTATACTATCTCAATTTACGAGAGGAGTAAATGGGTATTATATTATCATCATATACAGCGGTGTCGATTTATGAAAATGATTGGGGGGCCCTAATGCTAACTTTATATATTTTAACTCCATTCTTACCATGCAACCCCATAGCAGTAATGTTACAATTTGAAATTATTGGGGTGGTTCGTCCAATACCGTCCAGGCGGACCGTCCAGAACACTGTTTATAATGCTTACCGGAGGCCTGACGTGGTCGTTTTTCTGGATTTGGGAATGAAGAAGCGACCGCCGTTGGAGGGTTCTGCTGAGGTTCAGGAGATGGAGGTGAAGAATCAGGTTCGAGTGGTTGAGGCGGGGATGATGGTGGCACCTGCACGGCCTACGAAACAACATTTTTGTATTATTAAAAACATTGACATTAACATTCTGGTCAGATACAAACTGTCAGTTCGAGACTCGAGAGATTAATCCTCAGTCATTAACTAGTGATTCTTCAAATAAAATGTGAGCTAGTTATATAAATGACGAGTAAAGCATTGGCACTTGGCAGATAGGTACTAAAAGATTACCAGAACCTGACCGAAAACAACAAATACCTACGCCTCCAACGGCGAAATGTACTCCAACAACGACGAACTCCAACAACTCCTCCAACAACGAAATGTACAAATACCTACGGACAGGCGCCTAACAAATTGAAGCTAGTCAGTCCTGCAGCTGCTACCAAGCATGCAAGAAGGAATAAAATAACATGTTATTGACCTTATCACAAACTAGAAAACGTACGACATGATCTATATGGGACATTTTCCATTGATTGTGATCAATTGTGCCTTTGCATACCTAATGCCATACAATACATTTTCGATTCATTATGTACCAACCTTTTTTTTGAAGAAGCTTCTTATATCCATATTTATTTCAACCACGGTTAAAACACGTGGGAAAGAAAAGACTAAAGAGGCAAATGTGGTAGGGACAGGCACAGAACAGACAGACACTATGTTTTATTAGGAAACAGTACACAAAGTGTGCCGTAAACAACCAACAGAGCCCATTTCGCGCCATGCCTCATGTCTTCTGCTGTCGAAACGCTGTTTAAATTGCTGCCAAATTCCCTTCAAAAGGGGAAAAAAGTCAAAAGGGGAAAAAGGCCGAGCACATGCTTTTCCAAACGCATACGACATTGAAAAAATGCATTGTTTCCGAGTGAAGTGCAGATAAATGCCTGGGGAGACTGTCCAAAACTGGAGGGGATAATCCGCCCCCCCCCCCCCCCAACAGCCTAACGGCTGGGGGGGACGGTGTCCCCTCCCGTCCCCCCCCCCCCCCCTGTGGCGACGCCCCTGACACATAGGTGTCGATTTATATACTTTTTGGGTGGCCCTCGCCCCCCCACCCCAATGTTGAGTTCCCCCCCCCCCCCCCCCAATGGTACCCTCCCCCCCCCCCAATGTATTTGGCCGCTGGCGGATCCAAGAGGGGGCAAAGCGGCCAAGCCTCCCACACCGCCTAAAATCGGGAAACAAAATGACACGTTTCCTATTTCACAATAAAATCTAAGCAGCTTTTACTAAGAAACGTTAGTTGTAAATCACCTCTTCATGTATAGAGGCGAAATCAGGTGAATTTAATATACATGTGAGACTTTTTGGGATTGGCTCCCCAAACCAACTTTTTGCCGTTCTGGATGTCTCTGGCCTCAGATTAGGTACCTGAAACATACAGGTTTCATTCGCAGTGATTCATGGAAAACCAAACTTCTGATAATTTGTATAGTTCTACGAACCGTAGACTACCTAATACCACCTTCGTCACGTCGCACGGCGAAACCGGGGGGAATATCAGCGAAGCAATGCTTTTCTCCTATGTGAAGTTTTTAGTTGTTTCCTTCTCTTGCGATATGGAGGCATTGATTTGGAAGCCGTATTTTAGCGCCGATTTCAGTTTGGGCATGTAAATAGTCTCAGTGCTGCGTGATGCGCGTGAAATTTCCCCTCGTACCCATGAGCATGAGTCATGACTGGTCTCTGGAGTTTGTCGACAGTAGAGTGACGGTGTTAGAAACAGACATTACAAGTCCTGGATGGAAATGAAACGCAGGACACCGTTTTGCGTGTCGTAGCTATAGTATATTTGCGTGTGTATAGGGTGACCGTCTTACCTCCCATTGCCGTCTAGCTTGAACTTTATTGGGGGGTGGGTCCGCTTGACCTGACTTATAGGTCAGTTCTACCTCAGGTAACGGCTGTATGTATATAACCGTGACTTAGAATGCTCCCTGGTGAAGAAAACAAATATCAGAAAAGGTGCGCAAAGAATCAATATGCCCGATAGACATGAAAATGAAGGCGCTCCGCGAGGCCGTTTTTTTATATTTCCAAAGAATCTTTGAGCGTATTCAAACAATAGCCGTTTTCACGAAGGATTTTGCGTTTGGGGCGATTGGGGCGTTTGTGGTAAATGGGTGTATAGCTTGTAAGAACACGGCTTTTCCCGGTGATATTTGGTATCAATCAAAATTTTATGAATTAACCCTCGCCCTACGGGAGCTTTTTTCACCTTCGCCCTGCGGGGGCCTGACAGTCCCCCCCCCTGTTAACTTCCAAACCAAGCAACTTAGAGCAATGCGGTAAGAACCAGCATGTTGCCTGTCATGAGAGGAATCTAACAGTATGCGATTTTTAGGTTTCAGGTCAACGGATGACCTTCCAGGTCAAGTGAATGACCTCGGATTTTTGTTTGTGTTAAATGACGTCATCAGTTTCTTACACTTAGGGAGCCATCACTCAGTCAAAAATGAAGATATTGCTTTGAAATTTTGTTTGAGTATTGTCCATACTCAGTTCTCTCACATATATTCCGTTTTTTAATATCTTGGAAAACTTTGATTTTGTGGGGATTTTTCCCAAAAAAAAATCAGTTCTTTTTAGTTTTAGGGGTCAACAACCCAAAAATTTACAATCCGAGATTGCCATTCTAAAGAGAATGCCATTTTGTATCTTTGGTGATTTGCGTTTGCAATTTTCTTTGAAACTCTGTTTTCTACGATTTTTCAAATATTTATAATTTTGTTATTAGCATGACGTCAACAAAACGTCATTATTTCCCAATTTCTCAACCAATTTCAACGATTTTGTTTAACGAAAACGTATAATTGTTGTAAACTCAGCTACAGAAAATTTCAGCAAGATGCACTGCATGTGTCAAAAGTTATTCAAGAAAAACCTCAGGGGGGCCTGTCAGGCCCCCCGCAGGGCGAGGGTTAATGTATAAGTATATGCTCTTACCATGCAATATTTACCGTTAGTTTGCTTTGAATATTCACATTCATGAGCAAATCTGGCAATTTTGGGTTGTGTTAGTTCTTTCTACAAAACCTATCGCAAACGCTCTAAAAAGAGGCTAAAAGTATACTAGTATACTAGCTTTGATTAAATAAAATACGGAATTGACAGTTAGTTAGGGCAAAATGGAAGATATTAATGACAAATAAATATAATATTATGATGAAAAATCCAATCAAATGTCAAAAGCATAGACAGACCTTAATTCAACGTCGCTCCGTCCCGCTGAGATCGTCCAATTTATAGCGGTAACTTCGTTGGTTTCCGAAAACCGGAACAATCCTTACGCATTTCGAATCACCCCAAATGGTTTTGATTTGATTCATTGATTAATTGATGAATCTCACAAAAGGCTGAAAAGACCTCAGAAAAAAACACTTATAAACCCATGAAACATGCGGGCTTTCTGCAGCCACTGGTACTGAAAACTCAAAAATGTCTGCTCTAGATCGAACGGACGCCATTGCTGGGCGAAGATCAAGGCTCTGCGCATGCGCAACGTGACGTCAGGCGACCGGCCGGCCCCGGAGCCACTCCGGCCGGCTGGTTGCCATGGTGACCAGCCTGCCGGCGCCGGAGCCACGTGTGCAACGTGACGTCAGGCGACCCGCCGGCCCGTCGCCATGGTAACCGGGCGGCGGCGCCTGCGCAGAGCCAACGCAGAGCCGGAGCCAGCATTCCCGTCATCTTACAACAAACGATCAAAACGAAATCGCTAATTATCATTAATCCTTGCTATCAAAAGTGAATATGACTGAAAATATGAATGGACTAATTCCTCTAGTTTTCATTGAAATAAGGTATTATTCCTGAAAACCATGTCGTTGCAAAATATACCATTTCCCGAACCCCGCACTTCCGGGATTCGAGCAAGATGGAGTCGCACCAAACGACCCAAACCGCCACAGCCATTTGGCATCACCAGAGCTAGTTTAAGATGAAATTGTTCATTTTAAGTAAACTATGGTGTTTTCATGAAATTGGAATTTCAAGAAAAATAAATTAATTCATAAAGTTGCGATTGATACCCAAAATCACCGGGAAAAGCCGCGTTCTTACGAGCTATAGACCCAATCGCCCAAAACGCCCCAAACGCCACAAACGACCCAAACGCCCCAGTCGCCCCAAACGTAAAATCCTTCGTGAAAACGGCTAATATGGAGGATAAAGTTTGTTTTATTGACTGGGGGAGGGGGATATCGGCCCCTGGTTATCTTTCGAACCAATGAGCGCAGCGAGACACGCAAGAAGGCATTCGAAAGCTCTCAATAAGACGCATTTAAATCATGCTCGATTTGTTTGTAATTGAGGTCAAATATCAGGTCACGGTAAGGTCGAAGGTCAAGATCGAGCTATTTAAGTGTATGGGCCATACTTTCCATCCAAAGTCTTCGATTGCGACCATTATCACCCAAAGTTCTCTTAAAGGTAAAATGCACATCCGCATGAGCAAAAGTGATAATTTTGGAAAAGGTCACGGTCAAGGTCAGGTCATAAAAAGTAACTATGCGCAAAAAAAATACGAAAGCCATGCGACACATGTTCAATGGATTATTTTACACCTATAATTCGATCGTGATAGTCATTTTACCACCTGGCCTAATTTCAGTGAAGTTAAAACTCGTGTGTGTGATGTCACTAAATTTGCTATATCTCGATTTGTTTCGACAAAATTGCTTAATTTACGCACATAAAACGTAAAGTCGGTGTAGGAGAAGGTATCCAAAGTTGCACGTTGATGTCACTATTGGTTTTTGACCTATTGAGAAAATACGTCAGGGGAGATACCTCCCCCCAAAAAAAATCAATGTCAGGTTAACATTGCCATTTTACTAAGTAAGGGTTCCAAGTAAGGCCTCGGGCCTTCTGGAGGGTGCAAACCGGCCAAAAACGTTGGTTTGAGGGGCCTTCCGACAGAAGTCCAAAACTCATGAGATTTCGTCTGCTTTTGCATTATGAATTTATTTAAAAAAATGCTCTCCTTTGTACAAGTTGCCTAGCATTTCTTTTAACCGTGTAAAGCCATGACGCTGATAGGCTCCCCTCGGATCCGTCCCTGTTCGCCCCCTCCCCCCCCCCCCCCCCCCAATCGTTTTCAAAAATCGACACCGCTGCATACACACTAACCGTGACGGTCCAATCTTCTAATTATCGCAATGGTATCAGACTAGAGGACTGGAGGACCCGGTCACCCGTTAACACTTGTTACAGCCGCTCAGGGGCATTTTCCCCCTCCCCGCCCACCCCTGGTTCTTTCACAACATCATCAGAGCGCGTAGGGATAGTAACACGAAACGTTGGGTACGTCTAATTGAATACACAGGGACATCTGGCGAACATTTCGTGTCATTTACATCTCAGGTCAAGTCACATTGACGTCATGAAGCCAATTATAGGGTCCGATTGACGTCATGAAGCCAATTATAGGGTCCGATTGACGTCATGAAGCCAATTATAGGGTCTGATTGACGTCATGAAGCCAATTATAGGGTCCGATTGACGTCATGAAACCAATTATAGGGTCCGGATTTCACAATCCAGAGGAGGAATGGATGCTGAATAGTTAGAATGGTCCCTTTTCGGATGATCAGAATAAGTTTGATACCATAACTTGGGGTTACCTGGCCTTGACCTGACTTGACCTGACATGACCTGGCCTTGACCTTACCATACTCTTGAAATGCAATATGTGAATATTGTTATCATTCGAACGACGGTGAGCCAACTAATAAAATTGATTTATATTATTTGCAAGCACTGCATGTAATATTTAAATAAGACACAACCTAGCATAACCTGGCTTTGACCTTATGGCATGTCATGTAAGTTCAATATCATTTCAAACATCAAGTAGTAGTAAATAGGACTAGTTTATTCGCTGTATCACGGCCGTTCGAATGATACTCATTTTTGCCTATTTTATTCTTAACATCGCATAAGGTCAAGAGCAGGTCATGTCAGGTCAAGGGCAAATGCCCTCCATGTGACTCCCAAATAAGGATAGCATGCCTACGTAATAATTTGCAAGGTATGTTGATGCGTGTCCGCTGTTCATAGCTCCGGAAAAGGAATACAGACCTTATCATTGTATTTGTGACGTCACTGTGACCTGACCTGACATAAGATTGACAACAAAATTGTACTCACATGTGCCTTAGGTATTCATTTGAAGGTACCCAAAGTTTAAAGTCGCAATCCCTACGCGTTCGTGTGATATGGACGGAGAACCAGAAGTGTGTGGGGGGGGACAAAAGAAGCCCTGCGCCTCGCGGGTTAATATTTTTCGGGAGACAGCTTGACCTACTACCCGTTAAGTTATTGGCCCTTCGACCCGTGAATCATTAGCCCATTAACCCATTGACATTTTTGCGGGAGGTAACTTGATGACCCGCTAACCTGTTGACCCGGGAACCCATTGCTATATTTTCAGGATATAAATCAGAACTCAGAAACGAGTTTATCTCAACTCAGCGGCACAGCCAGACCTTCATAAAGCGGGCAAGACACGGGGAGAGGCCCCACCCCCCAAAATACCCCTGGATATGAAAAACTCTACGGATTTCGGCCACTTTATTTTGTGGGGTCCCCTTTTTAACAATTTTCTTCGTCTACTTTTGATGAGCTGGATTGGACCAGGATCCTCAGTAGGCATTGTACTGAGCGCATTACTAATTTGTATTGTTACGCACAGGAGAGAAAACCTATCTTAGCTGACAACAGGCCGTCGGCTTTTGAGTGTGGGGGCGGCTGAAATGACGAAAAAATGTACCCCCATTTTCATACGTGTATTTAAGCCTTTGCAACATTTTTGTATGTGGATTTTCATGTTATAGTAGGTAGGTACTTGTTAGTTGGCACCGCGCAATTTGTACGGGCTCGCCTGATAAAGCCCAGACATATAGGCGGTGAGCCTTGCAGAGGATAAGAAGCTAAAAATGTTATTAATTCAACTCAGCGTTACGATGAACCGATGACGATGACTATGGCTTCGTTATGACGATGATTATCGATGTGACGCTCCGATTTTAATATTTTTCTGGTGGAGTAAGTCCTCTTAGTATGTAATCTTCATCTGGGATTTCTACGTGCTTTGTGCCCTTCCTGTCTGACCAGGGACCCCTCTGACCTTCCAAGAAGCCCCTCTTGTGTATCAAGGGGCCCATTCGACCTGTTCAGAGGTCCTTCCGACCTGGCCAGGGACTGCACTGGCTGCTTTGTCGCCTTGCGACATGCTCCAAGGGCCCTCTGACCTGCCCTGGGGCCCCTCTGTGCTTACTAGAGGCCCATTCGGCATGTTCAGGGGCCGTCCTGACACACCTAGGGGGCCCTTTCGGTCTGGTCAGGGACCCCTCTGACCTGCGCAGGGGCCCTTTGAACTTCCCAGAGGCCCTCTGGGATCTGTCAAAGGGCCCTCCAACCTTCCAGGGACCCTTATGACCTGGCAAGGGACTGTTCTGGCTGTTTTGTCGCCCTGTCGACATGCTCAGGGGCCTCTTGACCTGCCCAGGCGCCCCTCTGTGCTGGCTAGGGGCCATTCGACGTGTTCAGGGGGCCCCTGACATGCACAGGGCTCTTTTGAACGTCCAAGGGGCCGTCCGGTCTTTCAGAGAGGGTCCTGGTGGCCCTAAAGAGCCTCTGAAGTGCTCTAAACTCTCTAAAGACCACGCTTCGTGTGGCAAAGGGCCCATGATACCGCGTTCGCACGGTCTCGTCGGCCCTTCTCGGCGCGCCGAAAGGGGCCCTCCGCCGCCGAGAAGAGCCCTCCGACGCCGACAAGAGCCCTCCTGGCCTCCAGGGGGTGTGGCCGCACCCGCCCGCCCACCCCCTTTTGGCTACATGCCTGGCCCCCAAATGACTCAAAACGTACATTTGAGAAATGTACGTGCAAATGTACGTTTTGGGTCATTTGGGGGACGACCTTTGAGACCTGGAATTGTCTACTGGCCAACAAAAGATTGGCCTTCAAATGTATTGTCAGAGTTCAGAGGAATGTTCGTGCAAAATGCAAATGTACGTTTTTGGTCACTGTACACGTGTGTAGCGGTGTACCGGTGTGTACATTTTCTGAACTCTGACAATGCATTTTTAGGCAATTTTTTGGGTTGGCCAGTAGACAATTCCAGGTCTCAAAGGTCGGCCCCAAATGACCCAAAACGTACATTTGCACGTACATTTCTCTGAACTCTGACAATGCATTTTTAGGCAAAATATTTGGTTGGCCAGTAGACAACTCCAGACTCTGACCAGTGTGTACCGGTGTGTACCGGTGTGTACCAGTGTGTACCGGTGTGTACCGGTGTTTTTCTTTTGTGTACGAGTGTGTAATTTGGCCTAAAAATGCATTGTCAGAGTTCAGAGAAATGTACGTGCAAATGTAAGTTTTGGGTCATTTGGGGCCGACCTTTGAGACGTCGAATTGTCTACTGGCCAGGGCTGCGGAGTCGGAGTCGGAGTCGAAGTCGGAGTCGGAGTCAGTCGGAGTCGGCAGTTTTGGCCGGAGTCGGAGTCGGAGACGGAGTCGCTAAAATCTTACCGACTCCGACTCCGGCCCGGAGACGGAGTCGCCTTTTTGGCAATTACTTTGGTCGGTAGAATAGTCGTCGGCCTAGGGACATTAACTTTACACCCCTTTCGAGATAAAAAATAGTGGAAAATGAAGCCTATAGTTTACTCATCTATCGGTAGATTTCCGCCTGATGAAGATAGGGCAATAATGTTAACGTCATCTGATGATGATTGGGGTTTGGACGCGCCGACTCATATGGTCACACGGCGCCAATTTTAACGTCATCGTGCTCGTTTCGTCAAGGAGATTCGAGTCATACCATGGTGACCAGGTTACCTAAGTCAAATTCAAAATTTGACCTCAGGTCAAGGCATGGGTGGAACTTTATATACTTTCGGGGTTGTAGCTACAACTGCATCCTCAAAAATTACAACCCCAATTATCAACAGTACAACCCCAACATTGCCAGTAAATGCATAAGTAAATAAATACTGCGAACGGTACGCAAAGTCACCAACGTATTTGTCAATAACAATAATAACCAGTAAGACGCCGTAGTTGGCGATGAACGAGTGAGCGCGAAGGAAATGCATGTTGAGGTTGGTGTGCGCACGCATAAGGGTGTTGTTTTCCTGGTACTGTTGCCTGACACCACATCAAATTTCAACTCGATCGGGCAAGTAGTTTCTGAGATACAAAAAGGGGTGCACACTTGCGCACGTGCAGAGGCACCCATCCCTGACTTGTGGGAAAGTGGCGGTTGATAGGTCCCTAACCACACACCAAATTTGAACACAATCGGCTCAGCCGTTCCTGAGATATAGAATAGGGGTGAGCACGTGCGCACATGCAGAACCACCCATCCCTGACTTGTGGAAAAGTGGCGGCTGAAAGGTCCCTAACCACATTCCAAATTTGAACACAATCCGCTCAGCCGTTCCTGAGATATAGCATAGAGGTGTGCACGTGCGCACGTGCAGAGGCACCCCGCCGCTGACTTGTAGGAAGACGGCGGCTGATGGGTGCCTAACCACACACGAAATTTGCACACAATCGGCCCAGCCGTTGCGGAGTTTTTGCGAGAAAGCACTTTTCAACACTCCTCACGAGGCACGCGCCACGCGCAGTGCTAGTTACCCACGTGAGTCGGCACTGGTCCCAAACAGGGATATAGGATGGATGAGGTTACTCAGCAAAGAAGCCTGCTTGTCAATCAGACGTGCGGTTACAGAGATACGAACTTCTGAAAAGCGTCGCCACGGGCCGGGCCCGGTCGCTCATATTCCAATTTGACCCTCCTACTTCACGGAAGGACGAGCGAGCTCGAAGCGCTCGCACGTAAACACCGATGTATTGATGGCTTTCATATGACTCATATGACGTCCTGGTGTTATCCCGCCTTTACGGGAGGGTGATTCCCGGTTTGATTGATAATCAGTAGTTTGATCCATGTCAAAGGCGGA
The DNA here is from genome assembly GCA_036785665.1 of Chirona hameri. Taxonomy (NCBI): domain Eukaryota; kingdom Metazoa; phylum Arthropoda; class Thecostraca; order Balanomorpha; family Balanidae; genus Chirona; species Chirona hameri. The sequence goes on along the minus strand of JAXIVJ010005398.1, from coordinate 20,072 downwards.
AAGTGTGTTCTAACGTGCATTACTATGTTCTTTGGAACGTGAGATACAAGGTAGAACTGTATAGAGGTATGTATAGGGTTTTATTAACACGCGCCCTGGATGGCCTCTGGAAATTACACGCAATGGAGGGGGAGGGGGGCAGATAAGGGCCCCGATAAGAAATACAATAACGAAAATTGTAGGGTGGAGAGATCCTGTGTGGAACTCTGTCTTGCGAAAGTTCCATGACTCTAGGTTAATATCTCCTAGGTCAAATGAGGTCAAATATGCTAAAATTTGATTGTTATGCGCTCCTTGGCTTGACATTGTTATGGCACGCAGTGATTGCGTGTATATGTATATACCCCAAAATGGGCTTAAATTATTTGTTGGAAAATATAATGATACAATAGGGATGATAGAAGTTGCATTTAACCTCACGTCATTTACATACCAGTAAGGCGCCGAAGTTGGCGATGAAAGAGCGAGCGCGAAGGAAATGTATGGCGAATTTCAACTCGATCGAGCAAGTAGCTTCTGCGATACAAAAAAAGTGCGCACGTGCGCACGTGCGCACGTGCGCACGTGCAGAGGTACCCCACCCCTGACTTGGGGAAAAGTGGCGGCCGAGAGGTCCCTAAACAAACACCAAATTTTGAACACAATCGGCTCAGGCGTTCCTGAGATATGTAATAAGGGTGTACAGTGTGCACGTGCGCACGTGCAGAGGCACCCCACCCCTGACTCGTGGGTAGGCGGTGGCTGAGAGGTCCCTAACCACACACCAATTTCGAACACAAAAAAGGCTCAGCCGTTCCTGAGATATATAATAGTGGTGTGCACGTGCCAGTGGCGTACCCAGGATTCACTCCAGGAGGGGCATTTTTTTATCAGGGGAGCATAAGGTACCCTCACAAAAACAAACTCACCAGATTTGGCCCATTATAATTTTAGAGGGGCATATTTTCAACATTTTTTCAATTAAAAAAAACATTCATTTTTTTCTCTCGAAATAGGGCCCTTCGGGCCCTATTTACAAAGGGGCACATACGGCCAAGGGGGCACGTACGGACCTTCAGGGGAGGTCAATTTCCCCGTTTGCCCCCCCCCCCCCATTGGGTACGCCTATGGCACCGGGCACGTGCGCATGGCACGACAATGGCGCCTATGGCACCCCACCCCTGACTTGTTGGAAAGTGGCGGCTAAGAGGTCCCCAACCACATACTAAATTTGAACACAATCGGCTCAGCCATTCCTGAGATATAGAATAGGGGGGTGCACGTGCGCACGTGCAGACGCACCCCAACCCCGACTTGTGGGAAAGTGGCGGCTGGATTTTGGTGGTGTAACACAACCATTCATAAATATGAGCACAGAAAAGGAGAAACTTTAAAATGGTAGTCACGTTTGCCATAAAACAGCATTTAAAATCCAACAATACAACACATTATCTCAAAATTACCTAGAAAGACTATATGTATAGGCAGGGGCGCAGCCAGACCTTCAGAAAGGGGGGGGCAAGCCCCTGGGAGAGGCCCCCCCCCAAAAAAAAGTACCCCTGGATATGAAAAACTCTACGGATTTCGGCCACTTTATTTTGTGAGGCCCCCTTTTTAACAATTTTTCTTCGTCTACTTTTGATGAGCTGGATTGGACCAGGACCCTCAGTAGGCATTATACTGAGCGCATTACTAATTTGTATTGTTACGTAAAGGAGAGAAAACATATCTAAACTGACAACAGGTGGTGGTCGGCTTTTGAGTGTGGGGGCAGCTGAAATGACGAAAAATGTACCCCCATTTTGATACGTGTATCTAAGCCTTTGCAGCATTTGTTATGTGGATTTTCATGTTTTAGTAGGTAGGTATGTACTTGTTAGTTAGCGCCGCGAAGCGGCGCGAAATTTTTACGGTTTTGCCTGATAAAACCCAGAAATGTAGACGCTGTGCCTTGTAGCTCGGATAATAAGCTAAAAATGCTATTCATTCAATTCAGCGTTACGAAGAACCGTTGATGATGACTATGGCTTCGTCATGACGATGACTACCGATGTGACGCCGCGAAGCGGCGTGAAAATGTTAATTTTACGTCCTGGAAAACGAAATGTTAATATTGGAACCAGACCGTGAGGTGAGATGGCTTGATAAGATGGTCCTGGCCTGTTTCCACTATTAGCTCTTCGGTCCAGCAAATTGTGCACCGCTGGAGCAGCTTCAGGGTGCTGATCTCCTCGTCTTTACGTTCGCGTCGCCTTTTTCGGAACTCGGCAAACTAGCTAAACATGTAGCCTGCTTGAAACTTAAAAGTGCATATTTTATGAAGGGAATGGGCACTGGGGCCAGCAATTCCTGCCAAGGAGAGCCTCTGCCAGACACTTAATGAAATTCTTTTTCCCATTTTCCAAATTTGTATAAGGAATTGCGAAACTTATGTCATGCCGCGAAGCGGCGCGAAATTTTCCAGTTTTTGACACTAGATAGGAGGATTTTGACTGCACTGCAAAGGCAATTTGTACGATAAATTGTTCATTTTTCCCGCAAAAGGTGGGGGGCCCCTTGGCAAGCCGAGAGGCCCCTGCTCAGACTCTAATAGCCCCTGGGCAGGTTCGAGAGGCCCCTAAACAGGATCAATGGACCATTGGGAAAGCTCGAGAGGCCCCTGAACAGACTCTAATGGCCCCTAGGGAGGTTCAAGAGGCCCTTGAGCTGACTCAATGGGCCCCTGGGCAAGCTCGAGGCCTCTGAGCAGGCTCTAATGGCCCCTGGGCAGGTTCGAGAGGCCCTGAACAGACTCGATGAGCCTCTGGGAAAACTATAATGGGCCCCTGGGCAGGTTCAAGAGACCCCTAAACATACTCAATGGGCCCATGGACATGCTCGAGAGGCCACTGGGCAGGTTTGTTAGGCCGTAGGTGGGCTCAATTGGCCCCTGGACAAGTGGACATGCTCTAGAGGCCCCTGGGCTGGTTTTGAGGGCCCCTGAATGGGCTCAATGGGCCCAGGGCATGCTCTAAAAATCCCTGGGCATGTTTTTTGCGCCCTTAAGTGGGCTCAATGGGGCCCGTGGACATGCTCGAAAGGCCCCTGGACAGATTTTTGGGCCCATCGGTGGGCTCAATGGGCCCCTGGACATGCCCAAGAGGCCCCCTGGGCCGGCTTCGAAAGCCCTTCAGTGTCTCTGAGGGCCCTTGACATGCACCAGAGTGACCCTTGCCTGGTTTGAGGGTTCCTCTGTGACTTTTTGAAAGCCATTTAGCTAATGCAAATGGTATCTGGGCCAATCTCGGCGAGGCCCCCTGTGACCCGTAAGGGGGGGGGGGGGCAATTGCCCCCCTTGCCCCCCCCCCCCTGGCTGTGCCCCTGTGTATAGGTGCCTGCATGTAGCCAAGTATATTTGTTGATGATTGTTGATTTACTCTCCATGTGAAGCTGGTGCTGATGCTTCGATGTTAAGTGAGCTGCAGATTGTCGTGCGCGCGATTCTTTCTCTCATTTCGTTGCTGTTGATCCGGACATCCAGTCAGCGGCGCACGCAGGGGGGTCAAAGGGGTCAGCTGACCCCCCCGAAATTTCTGAGGGGCCCGTATTTCTGAGGGGTCCGTTTCTGGTAGGGGCCCGGTCTTGGTCAGGCCCGATCGAGGTAGGGGCCCGGTGCTGGCAAAGGCGTGGCATGGGATGATGGGACCCGGTCACAACAAGGCCCGGTCTTCGCATATTCTTGACACGGGCCCGTTTCTGGTAGGGGCCCGGTCTTGGTCAGGCCTGATCGAGGCAGGGGCCCGGTGCTGGCAAAGGCGTGATATGGGGCCCGGTCAGAAGAGAGCCCGGTACTTGAACATTATTGATGCGGGCCCGTTTCTGGTAGGGGCCCGGTCTTGGTCAGGCCCGATCGAGGCAGGGGCCCGGTGCTGGCAAAGGCGTGATATGGGGCCCGGTTAGAACGAGGGCCCGGTCATTCCATATTCTTGATACGGGCCCGTTTCTGGAAGGGGCCCGGTCTTGGTCAGTTCCGATCCAGGCAGGGTCCCGGTGCTGGCAAAGGCGTGATATGGGGCCCGGTCCTTGCACATTATTGATACGGGCCCGTTTCTGGTAGGGGCCCGGTCTTGGTCAGGCCTGATCGAGGCAGGGGCCGGTGCTGGCAAAGGCGTGACATGGGGCCCGGTCAGGACGAGGGCCCGGTCATAACAGGGCCCGGTCCTCGCATATTCTTGATACGGGCCCGTTTTGGTAGGGGCCCGGTCTTGGTCAGGCCCGATCGAGGCAGGGGCCCGGTGCTGATAAAGGCGCGATATGGGCCCGGTCACAATAGGGCCCGGTCCTTGCATATTCTTGATGCGGGCCCGTTTCTGGTAGGGGCCGGTCTTGGTCAGGCCCGCTCGAGGCAGGGGCCCGGTGCTGGGAAAGACGTGATAAAGGGCCCGGTCAAAACGAAGGCTTGGTCACAACAGGACCCGATCCTTGCAAATTCTTGATACGGGCGTATTTGATATTGATATGTATTTTTTACATTATCCATTGTTGCTTCAGGAAATGGTGTATGGCAACTTGTGGCAACATGATGGTGGGCGCGAATGACGCAGTCGAGGCGCACTAAAACCCCAACGATGATGATGATGACATAACTACCGGGGATCGGACTGCCTAATCTGCATAACCTGTAAAATATGATTGTTGTTGTAGTAATTTACCTGCCTAACCTGTAAAATATGATTGTTGTTGTTGTCATTTACTGCCTAACCTGTAAAATATATTTTTGTTGTTGTCATTTACCTCATTTCGTCAAATTTACTCTCGACAGTTGTACCGCACATCAGTAGCACACGCACCTAAAATTCGCACATCAGTAGCACACGCAGTCACCTTACACGACATTGACAAGAAAATTATAATGTCTCAGGTCCCATGCTGTAGGTGGCCCGCTCAAAAACAAGTGACCGAAATCCGCGAAGTTTTCTAAAAACGGGTGGGGGCCCGCTCACAAGGGGCCCGCTTTTAGGGCTCTGACCCCCCCCCCCCCCCCCCCCCCCCCCGAAATGGAATCCTGCGTGCGCCACTGCATCCAGTTACTGTATGGTGTATACGTGCAGAATGTACAGCGATCTTTTCGTATAGCCAATCAGCAACGGATTGCTAATTGGATGTTGGATAGCTGGGATAGTTCATGTATAGCTCTCGTTTCACTCAGTCATCTGTAAACTGTTTGTGAAAATCAAACAGGCCTATTTCACAAAGAAGTTAGTAATTACACATGTTTGCGATTACAAACGCAATGAAATATTGCAAACCTCACAAAAAGACATTTCACAAACATTCACCACCTCTGAATTACCGATTGTAAAGAAAATTGTAACACAAATGTTAGTACAGCAGAAACCTTGAAATCAAGAACGTTTGTATTAAACTTGATGCTAATGACAAATAATTTGACTGTTAACAAATTAATTTAACAAATATTTACATTGTGGTTTATTTTTGTATTCAATATAAAATTAGTTATAGGGAGAATTTTCTTTTAATTAACATTTCATCGGAATGAAAACTCTGATCGTAAAAATACATCTTGGTAAGCAATTAGAGTAAACAGAATTTGGCCATTCACCGGGTGGCGGAGCATAACAACAGAACTACTCAAGAAAACAACAGAAGAAAGATCGTTGAATTTCTCGACCATTTTTTTACCTAACCTAGCCGATTGCCTACGTCGTAAAGGGTGAAGGTTCACTGCACATTGCACAAGACATCGTTGACCGCTGCAATTATATCGCCATGCGGTTTCTCCGCGCAGAGGCGCTCCTCACAGCGCAATCGGTAAGGTGCACTGTGACTGGACTTCAAAGCTGGAGAATGGAGATCCCGGTTCGAACCTCTCGGGAAATAACTTTTTTGGGCGACTATACTAACTAGGGCAGTATAACTAAACCATTACCCTAACAACCTCGGCAACATAACAACCTCACCAAGAAAATAACCTGAATAGTCAAACAATGTCAACTATCAATGCAGTTTCTGAAATTCAGAACCCCTGACCCACTGGAATTACAAGTTTGTAATTGCAAACATTTCCTCACTTCCGTCAACCTTTAAGAAATAGAACATGTGCAATTGCAAACATTTTTACAAACAATATCTTTTTAAACTAGTTTGTAAATAGTAAATTGAGATGTACTGCCCTGGGGTTTTATGAAATCCAAACTAGAAACATGTGTAAAAAGTATTTGTAATAACAAAGAAATTCTTTGTAATTACAAACTTTTTTGCTTTGTGAAATTGGCCTCTGATAATAAACCTATATTAATTCTATGGTGTTTAACTATTTTCAATTGTGCACATTCTCGTTTTTTTAGTCGCTTTTGTTACCCCCCCCCCCCCCCCCCCCCGGGGCCGACTCAATTACAACCCCAACGAAAAACAAAAAGTTCCGCCTCTGGGTCAAGACACTTTAAGGTCATGTCGTGAACCAGGTATGTCGTGCTGCGCAATGTGAGACATACACTGTGGTGCCGGTCTCACGTTCTTATCTTCATTGTATGCAATCAAGTTATTGGCAAAGAAGACGTGCTGGTCACTTCATATGACCTCACCCGATCTTGTAGGTATCACTGAGCAATAATTGTACTTGGGTCATCAAGAAAGAGCTATAATAGCATAATCTTAAAATAATTATTCTGATCGCACATTCTCTGATACGAAAACATTTGTATATTTTCTCGACTTATAATAGGAAGGTCACGAAACTGACCTGACCTTAGGTCACCGATATTAAAAAATCCGAGATAGCAGGGTCGTAGGTATCGTATGGCTTGATTACGTCCTGAGTTTTGAAGTGCTGAACCAAACACTGTGGCCAGTGGCTGTGGCACGACCAAAAAGGATCTAGATCGCTTGTGCATTTAACTATGTTTAAAACAAACTTGAATTGGTAAAAGTTGTTTAGATTTCCATTAAAAAACAAAACACAGAAAAGATGCCAATTTTCGGTCGATTTCAGTCGTTTAGGGGCATGGCACGATGATACATTCGCACTTTAGTACACCCAATGATTTTTGGAAATCCACACCCCTGACTGGTAAACTTCGTTGCCGGAGGCGAGGCGGCGGAGAGCGGCGCACTGACTGGCCAGCTGTCAGCGCTGGATCCGGGGGCAGCAACGGCTCCAGCGAAGAATTGCTGGAACGAGCTGAGGCTGAAGCCCAGCTGTTGCGAGCTAGGCCGGCGGCGGCTGGCTGCGCTCGCCGCTCAGTACCCGTTTCGCGGGTTCCGCCGCCTGCAGGCGAGCGCGACTGTACCGCGCCCGTGCTCGGGCGGCGTAGCATTGTTCTCCATACTGTTAAAGGAAATAGTTCACCTTCGGAATTTTTTTCAGAACACGATTTTATTATATTTTTTAATACAGTTTCTTTTTTCTTTTTAAAAATGGTCCTACATCGCGCCAACTCAGGACAAAAGGTTGTAAATTATGGATTTTATGGTGTGCGTTATTGGTCTGCGCATGCTCCATGGCAGTGCTGGCACTTTCAGACGGTACGGTACATCATATATGCGCCGTATTCCTTCGCCAAAAAGTCAAATATCTTCGGCTGGAGAGTCTTTTCAGCCAAGAAAAGTTCCAGATAAGGATTTCTCAACACAGGCTACAAAACTGCTATTTCAGTTCAAAACCCATGTCGTAGGTGAACTATTTCCTTTAAAGGAAATAGTTCACCTTCGGAAATTTTTCAGAACACGATTTTATTATATTTTTTAATACAGTTTCTTTTTTTCTTTTCAAAAATGGTCCTACATCGCGCCAATTCAGGACAGAAGGTTGTAAATTATTAATGTTATTGTGTGCGTTATTGGTCTGCGCATGCTCAGACCAGTGCTGGCACTCTCATAGTCATACGGTACGGTATATCATATATGCGCCGCATTCCTTCGCCAAAAAGTCAAATATCTTCGGCTGGAGAGTCTTTTCAACCAAGACAAGTTGCAGATAAGGATTTCTCAACACGGGCTACAAAACTGCTATTTCAGTTAAAAATCCCATGTTGAAGGTGAACTATTTCCTTTAAGAATACAAACAAACGGAGAAAATAGATGGCATTGCAGATATTGCTTTCTAGCACGCGGTTGGAGAACGGATATAGGCCGGAGTCGGAGCTGGAGTCTGAGTTGCTAAAATTCTGTCGACTCCGCAGCCCTGCTACTGGCCAACCATAAATTTGACCTGCAAATGTACGTTTTGGGTCATTTGGGGCCGATCTTTGAGACCTGGAATTGTCTACTGGCCAACCAAAAATTTGGCCTAAAAATGTATTGTCAGCATTTTAAGCAGCATTTTATAAAAAATGTAGGCAAAATATTTGGTTGGCCAGTAGACAATTCCAGACTCTGACCAGTGTGTACCGTGTGACCAGTGAGAATGCGACTAGATATTTTGGCCATTTGGCGGTAACTTAGTGGCGTTTGAGACGAGACGAGGCTCGTCCATTCACCTCGACTTTGACCTTGAAGGTAGTGTGTCGGCGTTTCCTGGCTCCCGCGTGCAATACTTCCTCAGCTCAGCAGTGCCTGAACACGGGTCACAGACTCACAACACAAGATCAGCATATTTGTATTTCCTGGTTCGGTGCCGGAGCACCACGCTGCGATCACGTGAGGCGCGCCCCGCAGGAGGAGGCCACCCGCACGAATCACGTGCACATCTGGTATTCATCGGCCGTGCCCGTCCATAATGCAACATGTAATCAAATGTCTCACCCACCAGCACACCATTCTGAGCGCCAAGTAGGTATCAGGTGCCGATCCCGTCAGTGGTTTACCAACACGAAGGGTCCCGGCTGATCCACTACCGAGTGGAATTTAAAATCGGTTCCATAGTTCCGGAGATCCGGGGGTGGAAAAAATACCCCCCTCCCCCCAGTAAGTCGCATTATGGGGGAAATATCCCAGTAACTGCAGGGTTAAGTGGCCTTTCGAAGGCTTTCAGAACATCGTCGTCCCCTCTATACATATATCAATGAAACAAGTCATTGCATACATATATCAATGAAAGAAGGCATTACGAACTTTCACGTCATCACAACCTTACGCAAAGACTCGAAACAGAATTAATTACACAATTATCAACAGAGAATCGCCAGTGTTTACACATCGCCCTTGTGTACATAGTCGACCGTGACCTACATGGCCATTCTACGTTGTACGGACGCTGCACGTTCTACATGTATGTAAAATTCGCAGCAGATTGCGGTCAGTATTGTTCCCGCGACCCACGAATCTGGATACTTTCGTTCAACCATTGGAGGACACCCTCGGCATTCGCCTTTCATCAGCAGTGGCCATGCAGGCTCTACGCTACAGAGCCGGATGGGGAAACGGACGAAAACATGACGCATAGTTACGGAAACCTTTGAATCCAGCCGATGAAAAACACAGAAACTAGTTCTCTACATAATTACGGAAACTTCTTAATTCGAGCTACGATAAACAAACACAGAAAGTGGTTTTCTATTAAAAGAGCCTTGGCTCCGGAGAGTTTGTTTGTTTGTCGGGGCTTAAGGGCGCGGCGACGACGACCGGAGAGTTGGTAAGTTTTCGATGACTTACTAAGTGTGCTATGTCTTAGCAGCATTAACGTGCAACAAATCTCGGTCCATTTTCCACTTCTCCTGAAGCCATTCAAGTACTCCTACCCCACCCCTCAGATCCTGAACTGAGCTCGGTTGACATCATTAAAGCAGTTCATGAGCCATTCACTAACATAAACACCCTCATCACGTCTGGGGCACTCGTCGCGCGCAGTATCACATAGCAGACATGTCTGAGTTCCCCCGCAGAGGAACGCCATCAGGAAGTGCCGGCAGTCGGCACCATTGCAGCGCCAGCACGGGAGGCGCCATCCCCGACGGACGCACAGTCGCACGGGACAACGCCGCACCGCTGCCGAGCGGACGCCGAGACAAGATCGGCATTGCTACTCTGTCACACAGTGTTGGCGACGAACTGCGGCTCAGCCAGCCGAGCTGGGTCAACCACTGGTCATAACCATCTGCAAAACAAACCTGATGAACCGGTGTTAAGATCAGCGGATGGCAAGCCACGACACCGACCATAAACAAAAAATACGGCCAGCACTTACCAAGGTTTAACATGTCCATTAACAAGAAACGCCGAATCAAAACATCAACAAACACATTAATCGTGCCTTCCTGAGGACGGGCCGAGCACACCCATTCTTAACACGCTACAGTTCAAACAGGAATCCACCATCAGAGCTGCCGAGCATCGCCCCACCGCCACCATCCACTGCACTACACCGTCAGTTCACATGCAGTCCAGCGATCCGTGTCTCATCCGCACTACACCGTCAGTTCACATACAGTCCAGCAATCCGTGTCTCTGGCGTCCGACCGGCGCCAGCGTCAGACCGGCGTCAGACCGGCGCCAGCGTCACGGCGTCAGACCGACGCCAGCATCACGGCGTCAAACCGGCGCCAGCGTCACGGCGTCAGACCGACGCCAGCATCACGGCGTCAGACCGGCGCCAGCGTCACGACGTCAGACCGACGGCGTCAGCGTCACGGCGTCCGACCGGCGCCAGCGTCACGGCGTCAGACCGGCGCCAGCGTCACGGCGTCAGACGGGTGTCTCTGACCCCCCGGCCACGGAGAGCGAGTGCGGTCGGCGGTGGCCCGGGCCGCGAATCGCCGTCTCCTGGTCCGGCCGCGGCCGCGGCGTGGAGCGCCGAGAGCTGCTCCGGCTGCTCTGAGAGTGCAGGCTGCGGGACAACGGCCAGACACGGTTAATGGCGCAGGGAACAGGCCCAGCTGAAGGCGCAGGCAGCGAGCTCAGGCAGACTGGAAAAAGTACCACAGGTATCGTTCACATCATCTGACACCTAAATATCCCACGAGGTTCTTATAACTACACACCACAATAGAAAATGGATAGATTGTCGATTATCATTGAACTTAAAAAACGGATTTGTCCGCATCAGCCCAACTCGAAAACCAGTGTAATGACCTTCGCTTGGTTCCTTTTTGGAAAGCTCGCTCATTAATAATAATAAAATCGCGCAGTCTATCAAGCAATCACGTTTTTTAGTTACACTTTTGCGAGTTTGAGTTTCGATTTTGGGATTTACCGTACCAAATATGCACTTTTTCTTTTCTTCACTTTCTCATTCTGTTCAGTTGAACATTTTTTTTGAACGTGAGAAAACGCAGTCGACCTGATTAAACGCAAAAGTGAAAATTGCAAAAGCGCGCAGTGGACCCCGGTGGTTAGTCGCATCGCGCAACCTATTCAGTCATTATTTATTTTGGCTTAAAAAAATATTGATACGTCCTGCCAACATTAGTGTTAAAATGTCTATGGTGGTTGCCGCATTGCGCAGTAGTCGGGGTATTGCAGAGCTGAAATATTGCGAGAAGGGCACATTTGCTTACCCCTTCTCTCCGTGGCGGCAGTGGATGGAAACGGTCTCCCTCCAAAGATGCCGCCTCTTGGAAGTCTTCCAGCTCAAATTGTACGATGTATGATTTATCTCTTAATTGAATTGTACGTGTCCAGCTTCATTCAAACTGTCATTCTTCAGAACAAAAGCGAGAAAAGCCTCCCACATCCCAAGATAAACGAAAAACGCCACCATTTCGTTGTTAACATTAGAAGCTTGACATTACATCATATGTGATAGATCAGCAAACAATTTAAGGCGTATTTAACTTGTATTTTCCACCAACTGGCCTGCCCTTTACAAACCTGACCCGTACATCGTTCGACCGTCAGTGGCCTGCCCTGCACATCATATGAACCAACCATTACATGGCCCCTCCCCGGATGGCCTGTCCATCATGTACACTCTCTCTTGAAAGTATCTGTGCATGGGTTGCGGCGATCCGGCGAACTACCCAAACCGGTTTGGAAGCCCCAATGTATTCACGGCCTGACAGCTCAGCGACCGGTCAAAGGTCGTGTCACCGTCCCCTCTCTCCCCGACTCACCCCGGCGCCCGCCTTGGCACTGCTCTGTCGTGTTTCAGGCCAAAGCGCGAGATTGTGAATTAGAGCCGCAACTTTTGAGCTCCCAGTCCACAAGGTAATATTCAGAATCATTCAGCTGTTTCCAGATTAAAAAAATAGTAGAAGAAAAAAAAAACAGATAGTAAAATGAGAGATGCAGTTGTTCTTTTTTAACTTGTAATAATAATTTGACCAATCACTAAATCAAAGAAAACTATGACCAAGCGCGGATTCGGACCCCACCCCCACCCCCCCCCACCCCCCCCCCCCTGGAGACCGACAAATTTAAGCTTACAAAATTGCAATATTACGCTAACAAAATTAATGTAGAGTGCTTCGCAATCACTTCATCATCAATAAGACCTCTCAATTTGATCTACTAACAAAATATGCTGCGTTCATACACTTTATCGATCATAAACACCGCGCTCATAACACCTGCGAATTTTCTGGATCCGCGCCTGTGATCCTGTGATCCGCGCCTGAAATTTAATATTTATATATTGGTTTTAATTATCCTGGTGTCGCCGTTAGTATAATGCTTGTGAAATAGCGTCTACTTTAGGATTACTGTTCTATGGGGATTGC